>JAKTWU010000306.1:0-28832 GCA_030582435.1 Taiozyma onychis
TCTAAGCTGATCGATAATTTACAACAGCTGCAAACTCAGTATAACCGTCTTGTGTGTGCAGTTAGGTGTAATTTTGCAAACAAAATGGGCATAATAATGAAATTGCTAGGTTTAATTTGAGTGGATTTTCCCAACTGATTGTGTTTTTTGTGGTTTGAGGACAATCTTCTTTGAGGACATTTGAGCAAATAATAAAATGATTGAAAAACTCTCTCAATTCTTTCAAGGAAAGTTTAACCATTAACAACACCAACAACCCATATGATGAGCCGTCCGTATGAGATTAGTCCCTGCCTTGATTACAACACCTTGTTAAGGTTATACAGGATCATCGATTCGAGTGATGAAGAGATGCTCACAACACTTCAAAGTCAATCAAAGTCACCGATACAACTCCCGGACGGGTTATCTGATAAGGAAACCAAGCTCATGAAGCTTTTGCAATTGGATCGCTTTGAGGAGAGCTTGTGTGATGACTATAGCGGTCTATTCGAAGATTTATCTGACCTGCAATTTGCTAATTCTTTGCTTGATAATGTTATAAACATCCCAGATACATTCACAGAAGAGAAGAAGGCCACCGTGAGATATGATATGTTGCACATTATGAAACTCAGATGTATTATGCTCCATCAATTTCTGGAGCAATACGTCGGGTTTGAAGAAAACGCACAAGAATTTAAAGACTACCCATCAAACCGAAAGAACAAATTGAACTCCAAAACTGGGAATATCATAACCACAAACGCTGCTAACACTGCTGACCATCTCTTGTTGACCATAATACCTGAAGATGAGTGTATTGTCCTTCCAAATGGTAAAGAGAGTCGTCAAACAGCACAAACCGATTTTGATATGCAAAATGTCAGGTCAAATAAGGATGTCAGGGAACAGTCTGAAACCATTTTAATTGGTTTCAGAGTCCTATTACTTAACTCAGAGAGAACAGATTACAGACGGAAGATTGGCTACTACTTGAGTGGTTTTTTCAATATTAGTGAACCAGATGGCAGAGTTGTTTTAGGGAATGAGACTGAAGTAGAGACAACTTTGAAAATCATATTAGGAACTATTTCACACCTTTTGAACAGCCTGCCAGTTTGTCGTCCATCTGCCACCACTAGCTACATCACCAACCTTCTTTTTGAGTACTTCATATCTGGTAAGGGCTCCACAAGAATCAAACAGCAAAGGAGTTACTCATCTACAACCAACAGTGAAGTGAGTCTCAAGAGCACTTCGAAGTCAACTGGACGCCAAAATCCAACGCAGAAGAGACAAAGGATTTGGAACTCGAAAAGTACAAATTACTCAGAGGTGGTAATCTCCCAATATCCTTTGATTAAACCAGACCAATTGCGGGTAATACCTGATATTCTTCTAGAATTCATTCACAATACCAAGGAATCACACCAATCTTTGGTGGATAATCTACATCGTGTGCCAATTGAAGTGAAGTACGTCCAAAGCTTGAACCCCGATACAGAAAAAAAGAATTTCCATGAGTTTGTCGATCAGAGTGTGAAGCAAATCCTCATGTCTAAGGCTCATGCAGGGGTTGTCACAAATCTGAAGAGTTTTTGGCTTATATCGCCCGTTGACAAGGGTTTGAGTTCATTTGAGTTGGAGATCCTCAACATATATGACAAATATTTTTTGTCAAAACTCATTGGAATCCTTATTAAAGGTCACCTCAAGGAGTTCCATCATAAGAGAAAGACTAGAGATTGCTCCAATTATCCAGGGAACTGGAAGATCTTCAACAAAGTACAGGTTTTAGGACATGATATTGATTATCACCAAGCCAGAATGAGTTTGATCTTGCTCGAGCCCGATTTATTGAAAATCAGAATTGGCATGAACAGAATATTCACACACCACTATATGGATATCCTACCAAATCAAGGCCACTTCTTAGATGATTTGAAACTCAGTCAAAACACGAAAATAAAAGGATATGAACAGTTATATGATGCCAACCAACTATCAGAGGCGCTCGAATCAGAAATGAAGACTTATTTCCACAGATCCGAGAATCCAATGAGTGCTGATGTTATAAGCAAACCCTATGACAGATATTCAGTAAAGACACTTTTCACTTCGAATCCCAGACTCAAGCATATCGGAAATTACGTCAACAATCATTTCCAGATTATACGGTCAGATTCTGTAAAAGTCGTTTCAAGTATCAAAGGGGGCGAGTTCTACAGTAAAATTCATCTTAACGTGGTGCTGAAAATTGACCCTGTTGATCAGCAGAGTGGGCATACATTTGGTGGTATTAAAGACAATAAGAGTCCCCTGATCATGAAGTTATACGACCCTAGCCGCATACCACCGGTGGGCTGTATTGGATTAATACAGCCCAGATTAGATGAGATTAAGAAAGAGATTAAGAAGCTTCGTCTTGGAGTCATGAACAACATTCTTGTGACATCGAAGTTGTTTTTGAAGGAGTTGTTATCATTGATAATTCTTGGTGGTGCCGTTGATGGGTCTGTGAAAGTCAAAGTTCCAGAGATCGTCTCCTTTGGGTACATGGCTTCATCACACAACTTTGATGAATACAACTTGGACATCCATGCAGGTAGTACACTTGACCAAACTGCGGCTTGCGAAGGTTTCTTTTTGATAATGAAAGAAATTGTTGAGGAAGAACTAATTGGTAATAGAATCGACAAACCACTGGATGATGACACCTTTGATAGAGCGCTGAAGGTGCACGCTGTGAGAGAATATTGTTCCAATTCGTTCTTGAATCTCACAAGAATTCATGATCACTTTATCACACATGGAGACATTTCGAGAAGAAATTGTATTTTCAAGAGAGACTCGATTCACTTGTTAGACTTTGGTCTAGCAACTGTTTTAGTGGAGCAGGATCAAACAACTGAAGAGCCAGTATCCGCTAATACCATGAGTACGCTGTCCAGCTGTCTGCCTGAGAGCAAGTTCTTGAATGTTGGTAACTTGTTGACAGTGTCATCACTCAATGAACTCACTTACGCTGACAACAGGCTCAAGGCTATGTTTGTAAACTGTGTTCAACAAGATCTCAATGATCTTGGTGACGTATTGATTTGGAAGTTTCCAGAATTTGAAGATTTGGTGATAACAATTATGCAAGAAGTAAAGACCAGCCATTCTCATTTACCTTAATTTAGTTTTTAATTAGTTCAGATTTATACTTAATTTCTATACAATAATTGTGTTGAATTGTGTAATCCAAGAGAGAGACTTTGTAAAGTTCATGCATCAATTGGGTTTCCAAATGCAGATATACACCGGAAATTGATTTCCCGATTAGGAAAGGAATCCGAAGTCCATCAAAATCGAAAAATAGAGATCAGATATTGAGAAAAAGTAATCGAGATTGTATTCAAAGCAACAGCACGATGCTAGTACTGTAAGAAATCAATAAACAAGGGATCACGTCCTAATTCCAAGTTTGCATTCCAGCTAGAACCATGATACTGGAAATCGAGGTAACAAGGAGTTAAAAAGTCACCACATATCTGACGTTGCCTCTAGAAGTGGGTTTTGAGCCTGATTTGAAAGCCATCAAAATCAGCCTTGGTAACACCCTTGTCTATTCCTTCAATTCCTGCCTTTGAGAATTTTTAAGCAAAGTAATGGTTCACGTTACTACTTGAGTTGTACAGTTTCTTTGGCACTTTTCAGTGTTGGTTTTACCATGCCCTGGGTGTTCTGGTGCGTGATAAAGTAGTACTCTAAGAGAAGAGAAGCAAAGCATATTCTAGAGGACATTGACAAAGAGGAAATCTCGGAGGTCAATATCAGCGAGGAATCGAAGTCGTGAAGAAGAAATAAATAGAAATTTTCGTTACGGCTATCATTTTTTACGAAAATCTCGGTCTAAATCAGTAACGGTTAAATGAAAAGTGGAGTACAAAGTTGGGGTAAAAGTGGAGAATTCGGAACAATTAAAATTGGAAATTTTGTTCACAAAAAAATACAAAACTCACCCTCACTGGAATCACTCTCGGTGAATTCACCCGAGATCAGCCTAAAATAGCTTGTCTACAGTGGTCATTCGATGAATAATATTAATTACTATGCTGATGTAAAAGGTTTTTCTTTTGTTCTAATATTTGGTCTAATCAAACTTGACTTTCTTACCTTCAAACTTGACGTTCTTTAGGGCTTCTTTCTGTCTCAATTTCGCCTCCCAAGAAGGATGAACTGGAGCTGGAGCTGGTATAACCATTGTAGTTGATGCTAACGGAGCAGAGCTAGCAGCAGCACTGCCTCTAATGCCTAATGGTTTCATGTTCTCACCTGAAGCAAAACCACCATTCTTCATAACCTTCTCTTGTCTCTTTCTCTCTCTTCCTTCCCATTCTTTCTGCTTCTTCTCGCGTTCTTCCTTCTTCTTTTCCCATTCTTTCTTCACATGGTTGGCCTTTCCCCCATACTTTTGTTCCCAAATCTTTTGTCTGGCTCTTTGGCCTCTTCTGTTTTTCTTTTGTGGTTTTGTGATAGATTCGACAACTTCATCACCATCAGGGTCAGAATCGTCATCTGCGGAGATATAACCTTGCATTAAACTTGGTAACTTAGCATCTTTCTTCTTCTTGTCTTTCTTCTCCTTCTTCTCTTTCTTTTCCTTCTTTGGTTCTGGTTTGTCAAAGAAGTCATCTTCTGACTCTGATTTCAGTTCAAAATCATCACCTTCATCTTCGGACGGTTCTTCATCTGTAACTTGGTTATAATCAATAGTGTTATCCCATTCAACTTCTTCATCCTCATTATCAGACGCGATAACGAGTTTATCATACTGGTTATAATCTTCTTCATCGCTATCAACATCTTGTACTTCCGCATTATTATCGGAACTGTCACTGTCACCGTCACTGTCACTGTCCCTATCACTGTCACTTTCACTTTCATCGACATTATCCTTACCAGCTCCAAGTTTCTCCACTTCAGCCTGGTCCTTCTTGCTGGTCTTCTCCACTGGACCTAAGATCAGTTTCAGACTCAGTTCAATTTGTTCGTTTAGTGATTTGAGGTCCTTGTCATTCATCAACTTGGAATACCAGTTTCTTTGATCATTAGTTAGGCCATTGTAGAATTTTGATGGGTTCAAGTTATTAGACTGGTCCTGTAAGGCCTCTGCAACCCATTTTTCGACAAAGGAAAACTCCTCCTTCTTTAAGTTGTACAGCTTTGAGACAATTTTCAACACTCTGATCTTGGAGATACGTTCAATGTCTAGGGACTGCAGAAACTCAAGTTCTTCCTTGATGGTCTTTTTCCCAATTTTCAATGACTTGATCAACTTTTTTAATGTTCTTTGGAATGTAGTTAGAGCATAATGGAGTTTATGTTGAAATATCTCTGCCTTTATAGACTTTATCAGTGATTCTTGTTCTGGTTTCTTTAGATCTAGTGGGATCAGCTTGTGGTTTTTTTTCGATTTGAGAATGGCTCTCGATTTCTGAAAACGAGTCCTCCTCTTCAAATAATGAGCCTCTAAAAGATCCAGCTTGAAAAGCAAGTTCACCATGGCGTTAAAGTGATGTATGACCCAAACTTACAACACTGCGCTTCGTTTACCATAGAGGTTTGAAGTAAATTTTTTTCGCACCTTACAGAATTCGCGGAGCCTCATCGCTGACGTAATCTTGTTATCGGCTCTCACATCACCAGTTTATTTTAAAATCTCAAAGCGGAGAAGAGAAAGTGGGAAAAAAACTTCAAATTGGTCAGCGGCTATTTGAGCTGTATTTAAACAAATGAATTTCCTCTTTAAGTTTCCACTTCTTCCCGTATTCGCCACTGATGATTGCTAAGAGACAACTGGCGTCCATTTTTAGGGCCAAGCCAACCGAGACAGCCGCCTCCACTGCCACTGCACAGCTCTTCAGACAAACAGGTAACATCTTTCATGACGTTCCAAGAGCGCCTCCAGATCCCATCTTGGGCATAACTACTGATTTCAATGTGGACACGAACCCAAATAAAATTAACTTGAGTGTCGGTGCCTACAGAACAGATGAGGGTAAACCTTGGATCCTACCTTCCATTAAGATGGCGTCTGATCTCCTACACGAGTCCAACAAGGAGTACACCAGCATCAACGGGTCACAGTCATACCAACAAAAGGTCAAACAGTTCCTCTATGGTTCATTTGCAACTGGTAGAAAGTTAATCGAAGAGGATAGGATCTCCATCGCCCAATCATTATCAGGGACTGGTTCTTTAAAGCTTACAGCTGAATTCATCAACAAATGGTTGAACGTTCATGATGTGTATATTCCAAAGCCAACATGGGCCAACCATCTAAATATCTTTGCAGCCTCTGGTGTCCAACCTCACTATTATACATACTTCGATGCCCATACTAACTCCATCAATCACAACCAATTGATCAAGGACCTAGAGAACGCCAAAGAGGGCTCGGCTGTGTTGCTTCATGCGTGTTGCCACAATCCAACTGGGTTGGATCCAACCAGGTCGCAATGGAATGAAATCATTGAAACTGTTATCAAGAAGCAATTGATCCCAATCGTTGATATCGCTTATCAAGGTTTTGAAACTGGGTCATTGACCAAAGATCTACACTTGCTGGAACTCGTTTCCAACAAGATCGACCAAGGTTTGATTCCAACAATGTTTGTCAGTCAATCATTCGCTAAGAATATGGGTCTTTATGGGGAGAGAATCGGTTCATTGTCCATCATCACTAAAAATTCAGAAGTTAGACAAAACGTCGACACTCAGTTACAAAAGATCATTAGAGCTATATATTCATCGCCTCCAATTCATGGTGCCAAGTTAGTGGAGATTGTTCTATCCGAACCTGAGATCTACTCTCAATGGGAAAAAGATGTGCTGGTCATGTCGAACCGTATCAAAAGTATGAGAACTGTATTATATGAGAAGTTGTTAGAAAAAGGTCATAATTGGGAGCACTTGGTTAAGCAGAATGGGATGTTCTGCTTCACAGGTTTAGAAGAGGATCAGGTTTTAAAATTAAGAGATGAGTATAGTGTCTACTGCACATTCGATGGCCGTTTCAGTATCAGCGGTGTCAATCCTTCAAATGTTGATTATTTGGCTGACTCGATTGACAATGTGTTAAGAGAGTAGTTTCACTATTAGACTAGTTTCACCATTATTATAATATTCTATTTATTTGTTATTTGGTTTCATTTACAAGTCAGTGTAGTACGTCTTAATGACCGCCTTTATTCGAATGAATCTCAACGTGTACGGCTGGCATGTGGCTGCCTATTGTTTGCAACCAACACCAGGTGACTTCTTTTCCGGGGTCATGTAAACGTGACTCGACTTACATGATCAGCTCAGCTCAAATCCGGTGCGGAGAGTGCGAGTAAACACTTGAAATTGCAAGGAAACTTCACTTTCTTCTTTGTAAACGCCAGTTTCTAAGGCTCATCCACACTCAATTGACCACATAACTACTCAAAATGTCCAATTTCGAGGTTCTTACTGTCCCAACTACCGCTTTTAACGACCAAAAGCCTGGTACTTCCGGTCTTCGTAAGAAGGTGGCCGTCTTCAAGAAGCCAAACTATACCGAAAACTTCATTCAGGCCATCTTCAACGCCATCCCAGAAGGTGCTAAGGACTCTACTATCGTTGTTGGCGGCGATGGTCGTTACTATAACGATGTTGTCATCCAATTGATTGCCAAAATCGGCGCTGCCAACGGTGTCAAGAAGTTGGTCATTGGTCAAGACGGTCTACTATCTACTCCTGCAACTTCCCATATCATCAGATCCCTACCAAACATCACCGGTGGTATCATCCTTACCGCTTCTCACAACCCTGGGGGCCCAGAAAACGATTTGGGTATCAAGTACAACTTGGCTAATGGTGGTCCAGCCCCTGAAAGTGTCACAAACAAGATCTTCTCTGAGAGTTTGCACTTGCAAGATTACAAAATCATCAAGGATCTTCCTGAAATCGATCTTTCCACCATTGGCGCCAAATCGTATGGTCCATTAGATGTTGAAATTATTGATCCAACTGATGCCTATGTCAAATACCTCAAGGAGATCTTTGATTTTGAACTAATCAAGAAATTAATCAAATCTGAAGACAACTTCACTGTCTTATTTGACGCTTTAAACGGTATCACAGGTCCATACGGCCACAAGATCTTCGTTGAGGAGCTAGGTCTACCTGAATCATCAGTTCAAAACTGTAAACCGTTGCCAGATTTCGGTGGTCTTCATCCTGATCCAAACTTAACCTATGCTAAGACCCTAGTTGACAAAGTTGATGAATCCAACATCACTTTCGGTGCTGCCTCAGATGGTGACGGTGATAGAAACATGATCTACGGTGCCGATAAAACTTTTGTCTCACCAGGTGACTCTGTCGCTATCATTGCCGAATACGCTGATTTCATCCCATACTTCAAGAAACAAGGTGTCTACGGTTTAGCCAGATCGATGCCAACTTCTATCGCCCTGGATATTGTCGGGAAGGCTAAAGGTTTAAACGTATATGAAGTCCCAACTGGTTGGAAATTTTTCTGCGCCTTATTCGATGCTAAGAAACTATCTATCTGTGGTGAAGAATCATTCGGTACCGGCTCTAACCACATCAGAGAAAAGGATGGTCTATGGGCTGTTGTCGCTTGGTTGAACGTTTTAGCTGGGTACAAGGAACTATATCCTAATGAAAAACCAACTATTAAGAATGTCCAAGAGAAATTTTGGGAAAAGTACGGGAGAGTCTTCTTCACCAGATTCGACTTCGAAAACGTTTCAAGTGAAGGTGCCGGTGAAATAGTCAACAAATTGAAGGACTTCTTTAAAGGTGGTCAAGGTAAAGAGTTTTATGATGATGTTATCTTCTCAGAAGTTGGTGATTTCTCATACACGGATCTTGATGGCTCTGTGTCAAAAAACCAAGGTCTATACGCAAAATTGTCCAACAAGTTAAGATTCGTTGTCAGATTATCAGGTACTGGTTCATCAGGTGCCACTGTCAGATTGTACTTGGAAAAATTCTCAGAAGATGAATCCACTTATGGTCAAGCGGCCACTGAATTCTTGAAGAAGGATATTGAAGAAGTTTTGAAATTCCTGAAATTCAAAGAATTCTTGGGTAGAGACAAGCCAGATGTCATCACCTAGAAAGAAGTTTGAATTCCTTCGTTGCCTTTCTTATAATTCTTTATTTCATTGCCCTTGCATGCTTCTTTTTCTATCAAATTCCAAACATAAATAGCACTATATTTATCCTTCCCCCATTGAGCATTCGTAGACTACACACCCCTTTCATATGGTAGTATTCGTAAATTAATCTATGTACAATGTTTCATAAACCTTTCAGGCCAATTTTTCGGAACCAACAACTGAGCCGTTCTTAGGATCCAAGTATTTCTCAAAAGCATCATTTTTTTCTTTAAACGGTCTTGGACCCAATAATTCAATCATATCGTTTCTAGTCAACACTTCCTTCTTCAACAACAATTGGGCAACTTTCTCAACATCTTCGGCCTTTTCTTTCAATAATGAACGACATCTTTCAGCACATTCATCAACGATTCTGTAAATCTCTTCGTCCACGAGGGTACCCGTTTCTTCACTGAATGGTTTGGTCAAATCGTTTTCTGACTTTCTTTCATAAGACAATAAGCCAATCTTTGGAGACATACCCAGTTTTGTAACCATGTTGTAAGCGATACCAGTAACCTTCTTAAAATCGTCAGAGGCACCGGAGGTCACTGAGTCAAAGTGTAGTTCTTCAGAAATACGGCCACCTAGAGCCATAGTCATACGGTCTCTCAATTGATCAACACTTAGTAGAAAGATATCTGGTGGTAAGTATTGAGCATAACCTAAGGCACCTTGGCCTCTTGGTATGATGGAGACTTTCAATAATGGATCAGCAAATTCCAAGTACCAACCACAAACAGCATGACCAGCTTCATGGTAGGCGACAACTTTCTTTTCATGTGGAGATAAAACCTTGGATTTCTTTTCTAAACCGGCAAGGACTCTTTCGATGGCTTGTTCGAAATGATTTAAAGTAACAGCTGCGTCATCATGTCTAGCAGCAATCAAGGCAGCTTCGTTAACAACATTGGCAATATCAGCACCTGTAAACCCTGGAGTTAAAGCAGCTAATTTACCGCCTAGTTCCTCCATAGCTTCCTTGTCATCTTTAGAAATATCTAATAGAATCTTATTCAAGTAAACTTGGTAAATCTCTTTACGACCTTCTAATTCTGGTTTATCAATCTCAATGTGTCTGTCAAATCTACCTGGTCTCATCAAGGCTTTATCCAAGACATCAGGTCTGTTAGTACCAGCCAAGACCACGACATGATCAGAGCTTTGGAAACCATCCATTTCAACTAGCAATTGATTCAAAGTGTTCTCTCTTTCATCGTTGGCACCACTGAAGTTACCCTTGTTTCGAGCTTTACCAATGGCATCAATTTCATCAACAAAGACAATAGATGGAGCGTTTTCTCTAGCAGTTTTGAACAAGTCACGAACTCTTGAAGCACCAACACCGACAAACATTTCAACAAATTCAGAACCAGAGACAGAGTAAAAGGCAACACCGGCTTCACCAGCGGTAGCTTTAGCCAACAAGGTTTTACCAGTACCAGGTGGACCTGATAGGATAGCACCTCTTGGGATTTGACCACCTAATTTCTCATATTTGGAAGGATTCTTTAAAAATTCGACAAATTCCATGACTTCCTCCTTGGCTTCAGCCATACCAGCAACGTCTTTGAATTTAACTTTGACATCTGTGTCAATGTTGAACTTCTTGGCCTTGGATTTACCAACACCGAAAATACCACCTGGACCACCACCGGCAGCCCCTGCAGCGGATTTCTTAGTGATCCAAAATAGACCACCAATCATTAGCAAAGTAGGTAGAAATTGGAACAAAGTTTTGAAGAAGTGACCTTCCTGGACATAACTTATTGGAATCCTAAAATCTGGAGCAACACCGTTTTCATCTTGAGCCTTTTGTAATTTGTGCTCAAAATTTTCAATGGAGCCAATGGAGAAGTAGAAGTAATCAAACCCACCACCATTTTGTTGTTTACCATTGTCATTCAGAACAATACGGACCAAATTTTTGTTAACAACGATTAATTTCTCAACAAATCCTTTGTCTAAGAACTTGGTTCTAAAATCCTGGAAGGTGATTTCATGGGCAGAGTCAGCAGTGGTAATAGAGTATGCAAAGTATGTAACAGCAAGCAAGAATAGAAAGATTTCATGGGGTTGAATCTTTAACTGATAGACTTTCATGTTAGGGTCAGAAGTATCACTAGTGAATCTCTTGTTTGGCTCGGACTTCTCTTGCACCTTCTTCCACACTTCTTCAGCCTTAGACTTTTCTTCTTCTTTAGCTTTTTTAGATTCATCAGTGGCCTTCTTTATGCTGTCAAAGATGCTCTCTTGTTGCTCTTTATCAGCTTGTTCTCTGGCAACTTTGGCCTGTTCAGACTTTTGGAAATATTCGGTGTCCTCCTGATGGTTGAACTGTAGCGAATGTCTGTATAATGACTCGACATCGGCTCTCTTTTTGTCCGTTTCGATTTCACCAAGTGGGGCATTTAATCTATCAAATCTGTTCAAGTAATCCTTCAAGAAGTAATTGACATCGACACCGGCATCTAGTAACTCATCAATGGACTTCAGTAAAACAGGCTTGTCTATCTTGTTACTTAGGATAATCAAGATGTATGTCTCTCTTTGTAAGTCGATGATTTTGTCCGAGACTTCGACACCGTGATTGTTCTTTTCAATGTATTCTTTCAACCTTGAGAAGTCAAAGTCCCCATCCTTATCATAGAACCTCTTTTGTATTGTCTGTGAGAAAGTTCTGATGCCAATAGTGGCAGAAAGTGGCAAATGGCGTAACGTTTGAAACCTCGTTATTGTAGGCACCAGGCGTCCTGAGCGCAGCAGAAGGGCCCTAGATCTTATCATTTCTTGGATAGGGGCCAATTATCAGGCTTCAATCACAACAAAAGTACTTCGACCCGCGTAAAATGAACCAGAAGGCAGATATCTCGGGCTTACACTTGTTGGAGAGTTCTTGCCATCCTTTTTTTTCGACAAGCCGCGAATTGTCGATTACGTAATCACAAAATACACTAGTCCGACTGTTACTACTGTTGTTTATTGTATAAAAATCACACGAATTGTGCTGTTTCCAGTTGCTGTTGCCTTAGAATGGCCCGCTTTGTTTCCTCGTCGACCACGTCTTCGAAAATTGATAGTGGGACATCTTTCAAGCCCGTAGTCTTAGTCAAGTTGTTCGAATGGAGCAATGTCTCATAAATCAAACTCTTTCTTTTACCCGTGTGCTGTGACTCTGGGTCCACCACTTTTTGGTATCCAACTTTGGTTGACTGTGTTAGTTCTGGGATCATTGTAATACCGGTGTATGTATCTTTGAACCCTCTTGAAACAACTTGACGGCCAGCTAACAAAGTAGTTTCAAAATCTCTGGCAGCTTCAGCATGTTTGAACATCCAATTTTCTTCATTGACTAAATTGGCTGACTTCAAAGCTCTCATGGACTTTAACTCAAGACTTTCATAATGTGGCTGGTATACTTGTGCTGTGCTCTGATGATAGATGTTAGAGGCCCCATGCCATGCAACGAATTGGTTTTGATTGTAGTTCCCACCTCGGTTGATTGTATCCTCTGGCTCTGCAAGCTCACCTTCTGTATAATGACCCATCTTCTTGACTCTTTCACCGTAGTAATCATCAGTGACGTATCTCCCACCAACCACTATCTTTGCACCAAATTCTCGATATATACTTCTAGCAGTGACAAGACCAATGACTCTACCTTTATATGAATGTGGGATGATATCACGGTCGATCAAATCAAACTTTTCATCTTGATTAAGGACAACCTTGTGCAATAGCCTGTGCTTTTGGAATAACAGGTACGAATCACGGAACCCCATACATCTAGCAGGTTCAGTTGACAACATGTAAAGCCTTGGACCGCGGCCCTTCACGGTGAATGTACGCACTCTGAATTGTCTGCCACCTTGAAGTTCCCCATTCTTTGTAATCTTGGTCTCACCTTCTTCATCTTCTGTCAAATTGTATTCTTCATCAATCAAATCATATTTCTTCCCGTTGTCATCAACTACTGGACCTGGTGTACTAGGTAGAGGTTTTCTACCTCTTCTACCTTTCACTTTAGCTGGTTTCTTCTTAACTATTCTTCTACCTTCGTCATCTTCGCCTTCGTCTTCGGCACCTTCGACTTCTTGTTCTTCCTCCCCTTCATCTTCCAGTTCCTCCAGGTCTTCCTTGGCAGAAGGAGTTACCGATCTTGACACAGTCTTTCTTCTTTTAGCAGCAGGCTTTTCTTCAGCATCCTCGTCATCACCACTGTATGCCTCCTCGTCATCATCTTCTACCTCTTCTCCTTCTTCATCATCATCTTTGTAGTCTTCCTTGTAATCATCATCGTTCTCAGCCTCTGGGACGGAGATATCATTATTTCCAACAGGGGCTTTACCAGCACGTGCAGGTGTCTCTCCCGAGCCGTGTCTTCTGGAGCTTCTTCTGCTGACCATCTTATTTTAACTGTGACAAAGACGCGCGTTGATTTGTTTCTCTTCCCATAGTAAACAAGTTCATTTTCGATTTTTCTATGGGAAGGAAGAAACAACAATGTGAGAAAACATCCAGACACCATATACTTAACAATCCTTGATCCCAACAGTAATCAAGTTTGAATCGTTGATATTAAAGACTAAAGATGAAGGATTCGACCATGGAGAAGGGTTATGGAGCTTGAATAGGGAATCATATATCGATAAATAACTGAAATTCTCTTTTTTCTTTTGGAATCCGCGTTTTTATCCACTGAATTACCAGTAGACTCACAAGTTTGGGTTCACACAGATCGTAGTAAAGACCAATTCAACGCGACAACTACGTCAAGAATTGCTAGAAGTCACCATATATGTTACATTTGGCTCTACTAAATTTCAGTGAATTTCAGTATTGTAGTGCCACCTTCAAAGCGATACTCATGGCAGATGTGTCCTACTACTATAAGGCTACGTAGACCCAAAGGAAAGGTAACACCACCGGTTCCAATGGAGGGCCAATGATCACTCAGGAATACCTAAGACCGTTATTCTCCACAAACCCACTTTCCAGTCACAACAGTTTATTACGCAATCATTTACACCCTAAAACAGCCAATTGCACCTAATTTCACTTAATTAGCGACAGTCCTTCCTTAACTATTGGAAGGAGTCATGTTTTCAAAACGTGCTCCTTTTCTATATGCTTCTTCTTCGGTTTCAGCCAATTCAGATGTGAAAGCTTTCAGATTTGGATGTGTTTCAGCAAGGACTGAACTTTCTTAAGGGAATTAATGTAGGTGATTACTTATTGTTATCAACATACATGTGATTGGCTAGGAGTCTATATGTGTGGCTTTATGAAACAATGGGCTTGGGTTTCCATGGAAATCACGTTGTGTGTCTAGCAAAACCGAAGATGGGAATGACATATGGGCTCATAAGCATGTTACAGCGACTCACCCTACTTAGTATCAATGATCAGAAAATTATCTTTTATTCTGATATCCACAAGTATCCAATATGAAGCACATTAGCATCTTATTCCTTTGGCTCTTGTCTTTAATATCATATTATATTATTGTAAAATTCTGAAATTTAGGGCATTCATCACCTGGACAATAATACCCCTTTTGCAGATGAAAGCATCATGACATTTAAGCAAAGTTTTTGATAGCATCATCAGTGCTGACCAACTTAGCGTAGCCAAAGTCCAAGGTGGCAAAAACGGAGGCCTTGACATCTCTGGCCTTGACCACAACACCATCAAACTCGAAATCTCTTGAACCAATGGCATCTTTCAACACGATGACTTCGTAACCTAATTCAGAGGCGTGTCTTACAGTACCTTGGATACAGATGTTGGCCATGGCACCAGCAATGTATAGTTTCTTAATCCCATTGGATTGTAAAACCTCTTGTAAGTTGGTTTCATGGAAGGAATTTGGGTGGATTTTGGTGATGACGGTCTCATCGTTAGCTGGCTTCACGGCGTCATTGATTTCAGCACCAGGAGTGTTCACAACGAAGAATTCGCCACCTTCTGGCATTTCATGTCTGACATGGACAACTTTGAGGCCCTTTGATCTGGCAAAATCAAGGAACTTGACGGTTTGCTTTGTGGCTTCTTCAATGTCCACCAATGAGAAGTTACCATCAGGGTAGTAGTCATTTTGAAGGTCGATGATGATAAAGGCAGGGCTCATTGTGAATATATTATGTGTGTGTTTGTGTTTGTGTGTGTATTCTGAATTCAGCAGCACTATAAAGCTAGGAATTGGCTGGTTTTATACTCAATTAACACACTTTTATGATCGGGGTTAGCGACCTTACTATGAAATTCCCCACGTTCGTTAACAGAACTGTCGGAGGACGACAATTCAGCACGTTAAATTCCTGATTCCTGTTAACTGATGAAAATGCCCGAAACTGGCGAAACTGGCGGATGGAGTAGAAAAGAGGTAAAAAAGTCGGTTACCTAGTTTTGTGTGTTAACCCATCGCTAACTCTTGTCAAAACCCACCCAAGTTTACAGAAAATATGGCATAATTGCCTCAGAGCAACTATTTTACAAGAAATCAGGTAAATATCATCCATAACCCGCCTTTTAAAGGACAAAGGACCCTGAGAATATGTTCGTTCGACTTTGAATCCACTGTTCTCGATTTATGACGTTACTACGGTAACCTGGGGAAAATATTATTCTCTATTTTTAATTTTTTGCCGGGACAACATCGATGCACCTTCCCAATTAGGCGAAAACCGACATTAGAAACATCACCAACTTTAGGGCTCAAAGACTCTAAAAAAGATGTCTGTTGTGCTGGAAGAGAGGAGCATTCAATGGCTTTGGTCAAAGTTCTCATGCAACAGTATGAGTCACCCAAATAGCCACTACTGAGAGTCAATTATGGACTCTTCCACTTCGCCCTTTCAAGTCTTGGAAAAATGCCATGACATTTCACTGGGAACACATCGACAACCCTTGCAGTTTTAAAAATGAAGTTGAACTTCTTCTATATTAAGGTTGCTCTCACATCATTTGGTCTGTTGATGCCATACACTTTTTTAACGTTTCATTTATCGACTTCAGATCAAGTTCCAGCGCTATGAGACCCAAATTCTTCATCACATCGTTGCTTCTGTTGCTGCCACTCCTGACACAGTCAATAGACCTGGACATAACGTCGAAAGACTCCATCTGTGCCGCTGCGAAGCTGACAATCGATGGGCTGATGGACTATAGAGATTACAGCAAGGGGATTGGGATGCTGACGACACCGTACTACTGGTGGCATGCTGGGAGTGCCTATGGTGGTGTCCTGGAGTATGGATTCATTTGTGAAGATGATTCATGGAAAGAAACTCTGATAGAGGCGATGGTGGCACAAACTGGCGACAATTATGATTATATTCCAGCGAATCAATCTACCACTGAGGGGAATGATGATCAAGGGTTTTGGGGCTTGCTAGTAATGCACGCCACCGAGAGAAATTTCACGAGATCAGATGATCCTGATGTGCCTGATTGGTTAGCATTGACACAAGCGGTTTATAATACGATGTGGTCCCGTTGGGATTACGATCATTGTGGCGGTGGGTTGAGATGGCAAATTTTTACTTGGAATTCAGGTTATGACTATAAGAACACGGTGTCAAGTGGTTGTTTGTTCCATATTGCTGCTAGGTTAGCTCGATTTACACAGAACGAGACATATGTTGACACTGCTGAATACGTTTATGATTGGTTGGTAGAGATTGGATTCATTGATATGAACTCCACCGTGGGCGCCAGAGTCTATGATGGAGCTAACATCGATGGTGATTGTCACAAGATCGTACATATTGAATGGACTTATAACGTCGCTTTGATGGTCAGTGGTGCTGCCTATTTGTATAACTTCACAGAAGATCCAGTTTGGTTAGAAAGAACAAGAATTTTGTTCCAAGGTTCCACCGTTTACTTCCGTGATGGGATCATGTATGAAAGGGCTTGTCAAGATGGTGGAAATTGTAATAACGATCAGCGTTCCTTTAGATCAGTCCTGTTCCGTGCATTGGGGTTAACAGCATTGTTAGTTCCACAGTTAAAGGATTCCATTGTTCCATTATTGGAAACATCGTCCCAAGCTGCAGCTTTATCTTGTTCAGGTGGTTTAGATGGACATACATGTGGTTTGAACTGGGAAACGGGTGAATGGGATGGTATGTACGGTTTAGGTGAACAAATGGCGGCCCTTGAGGCCTTTAACAGTTTATTGGTCCATAAGGGACCTGAACCTATGACTGTGCAATACAATAATGTCGCCGTTGGTGATGTTGAAGCTGGCCTTGGATCTGATTCAACAAGTTTAAATCATCATCCATTGACTATTGATACCAAGGATAAAGCTGCTGCTGGTATTATAACTACTATTGTCTTGATCACTTTAGTCTGTGGTACTATTTGGATGATTTTCTGATCTGGTTTTTCTTTTGCAGGATTCACATTTGCTTCTTTTACTTTGTCTTGTTTGTCTTGTTTAGTTTGCACTCATATGACGAATTATAAGCTATAGACTTGTAGGTATTAGACACATGCTGCATTCTCAAAAGAGAACACAAAAGAAAAAGAGCCTTGCTAAGAAGACTTTAAATCTGGCAATTTCAATCACGAACACGTATCTTCCTCAGTGGAATGACATCAGTGTCCTTATTCACCCTATGAGAATTGGGAACGCTCAACAAGAGCAAATGGAGCCGCTGCTCTAAATAGTTTAGCTGCCTCATCCAAATTAAGGTATTCGCCTAGAATTGAATCTTTGTTTCAGCTGTACTGATCTGTTTTTGTCATCCGTTTTTGTCATGAATTTGATAGCGCCCGATTTGTTGTGTATCGGATCGGATGGAGAGTTTGCCAACTTTCGAGTTTGACACATAAAAGGTCTGAGGAATTTGAATATTGATTATATATTCAAAGCTTTTGTTTTTGGGGCGAAAAAAAAATGTGAAACGTGAATCTCTCAAGTCTGAAGAATATTATACAAGTGTGTGCGTGGTTCCTTTCAAACCATCAAGTTTAAAAGAAGGGTGAGGAAGTGTATCACTAATGTCAATGGGCTTTTCTATTCCAGGACCTCTCCTCCAGGTTTCAGGTTCACAATGAGCTATGAATTCTCAAGAGTTGAGGTTTCCTAAGTCTGAGTTTCTTTTCTTTTTTGTAAAAGCCCAACAAGCTCTCCAGTCTCTTTTTGTGCTGGTTTTTTTGGCCAACGGCCTCCACCTCAAGCCTCGAGACACCCAATTTTTTGACACATTTTTCATGCATAACCGATCTCACACTAAAACACCCAGAAAAAGTTTTCATATAAACGACGCGTTTCCATTTACTGATGCCAGCAGACCTTCTCAACAAGGGTGGTCTTGTTTCAGAGAGCTATAGATATCATCTATTATATCGTTCTACCAACCTCACCTCAATCACCTTCACCATGCTGAATAAACTACCCACCGAGATCCTACACACTGAAATCACAACTTTCCTTGATAAAGATGACGCTTTCAACTTAATGCTCACTTGTAAAGCCATCCACCATGCTACAAACCCATCATTTCAAAGGCAGTACCCAAATAGACCAAACCTCATAAACTGGGACAATCCTGTGCAGTTTGACTGGAACACGAACTGGAGTGATAGGACTTGGTATTATAAAAAGGCCAAGTCTTGCTCCACGAATAATTACTACTGCGAGAGAGGTGAATACAAAACGAAGCCTATCAAATTATCAAAGCTTTGAATAATGTAAATAATATGAATGTGAAAAATGCTAATGAACATAGAAGATTATGAATGATAAAACAATTTGATGTAGTTTTTCTGTAGTTCGTCCAGGTAGATTCATTTCACCGACTAGGCACTACAAAGAAGTGGAGGAGGGTAAGTATATTTTAAACTAAAAACAAAGCTGAAAGTGGGAATATTTTCAAACGCAATGGACATTATTATGTAAAGCTAGAGGATCAATTACATCGTCCAATCCGGTACACGCGCGGTTGGCCTATAGCGAATTTGCTCAAGCTAAATTTGCCTTCTTTGATGACAGTTTGAACCGTTCTATATGGTTGATGGTGAATTGCCTGTGTATTGCAGCATACACTCTAATCAGAAACCTTTAAGTATTTATTCATTCCCCAAAATCGGCCCGTTACCGGCGTAAGTGCTCTCTCAAGATCTCCCCAGAATTTATACTAAAAGGAAAGATATGCCACACTTTACCACAAAGATAAGGTTCTAAAGGCTGTTAGGGTTCTCAAACTGACACCAGCAATTGAGCATTGACGATCTCATACGGGATTAAAGACACAAGCCTGTTTAAATCTATCAAGGTTGGGAAGTACACTTTATAACACCGCTCCCTGTACAGCTACGGCTGCTGAATACTATTCGCAACGATCGAGTCCCCCTGGAACTTTAATCATCACTGAGACTACATTGATTGATGAGCGTGCTGGTGTGAACTACGTTGCTCCAGGAATCCTCAAAGAGGAGCACTACGAGCCTTGGGAAATGTGTTTGATGCTGTGCATAAAAATGACAGTTTAACTTTTGTCCATTGTGGGCCCTAAGTGCCGAAGCAGTTCCAGAAAGAATCACCAAGTTAGGCTATCCTTATGTGAGTGCTTCTGATGATGTTTACATCACTGAAGAGAAGAGATCCAACGCCGAAAAGGCTCATGTTAAGACCGATGGTTTGACTGAAACTGAATTATGGAGGACACCGAACTGTATGTGAAGGCTGCTAAAAAGGTCATTGAGCTCGATGTTGATGGTATTGAATTACATGGTGCTAATGGATATTTACCATTCCAATTCCTTTCAAAGAATCTGAACCAGAGAACTGACAAGTATGGTGGGTCCGTTGGAAACAGAGCTAGATTCTTCTTAGAGATTTTGGACGCCCTAATCGATGCTATTCGTGCCAAGATCTATCCATATCATATTGAAGATATCCCAACTTTGCCTGCTCACTGACCCAACTGGAAGCTCGTCGTCTTTCTGGTAAAAACATTAGCCTAAATTAGCCTATGTCTAAAATGAGGAATCTACAAAATTATGTCTATATAGATCTTCAGACTTCATCTTCAATGTCTGGAGTGGTGTTACAATTAGGGCCTCGCATTACGGTACGAATCATAAAAAGACTAAAGAAGATCTAGAGGCACATGAAACACAGTGATCGCATATGGGAGAGACTTCATGGCAAATTCTGATTTGGGTGATAGATTGGAGAATGATTGGCCATTCAATCTTTATGGTAGAAGCACTTTCTATGGGTCTACTGATGATCCAAATATTGGCTACACTGCCTATCCATTCTATAAGAAAGAGTGACTCGGGCTTTTTGATCAATGTGTATAAGTTTTGAAGTGTACCTAGAAATTCTGGAGCTTTAATTGACAACAAGATAGCTGGGCGTATTAGATTTCCAACCTCCAAAAAAATGCATTTACCTGCATAATGATCAGTCCGGATGTAATGGCCATAGTACGTACAGCTTACTGCTCTAATCTTCCATAGGATATGGTTCTTTTTACCGACGGTAAGTTGTACTTCGTAAAAAAATATTTTTGAATTCAATTTTATCCTCTTGTCATCGAAACATTTAGTATAATCATACTATATAAAGGTTATATATATATAACCCGGTACTATATTATAAATAACTGGAAAAAACAATTACTTTTATATTTCACACAGTTTTCTGGATCATCTTTATAATCCTATCAACCAAAGCGTTCAACATATTGGAACTGAGCAGAACTGAGCACCAATGATTCCAATATTGATCAATTGTGTGTCCCGTACCGGGAGTTAGCGACTAATCATACTTATGAATTTCTTGCTGCAAAGAGTAGCCCGGCTGGCGCAATCGGTAGCGCGTACGACTCTTAATCGTACGGTTGCGGGTTCGAGCCCCGCGTTAGGCAGCTCCAATTTTTTTATCTTTTTACTCCGTCAACCTTCAAACTCTGACGCTAATCATTGCAAGTATTTAGGGGTATGATAGACGTTCTTTATAAGCCTTGGTCAGTTTTTTTTTCTGAATGTATATTGTTTAGTTGTTCTGAGTTTGTGGACCAAAAACGAAAAATACCAGGACTCAATGAAGACACAATAGCGGAAAACGCGCAATGAAAGAAGAAATCGCTACCTGGTACAGTCTCCGCAATACAGACCAGAGACTATGGCTTCCATGCTCTCCTAGCTTGAGGCTTTAAGTGGAATATTTCCCAGCTTTTTGAAATATTGGGGTTTACCGCGAAGAGGCTACTGAAACCAAGGTAACAATAGAAAGAATAGAAGGTGGAACTGAGATGGAAATATAAAATCTAATCAAAGTATAAAAAGGTCTCTCTAGTTGAAGTGCTCTTCCTCTGTACTTTCGTCTTCTTAATCCGGTGATCCCACCTTTTCGATAAATCTCGTCAATATCTTGTGGTGTTAGACATTTGGTCTCCGGAATGAAAACCAACACGGAGAAAATAGAAGCTATCAAACAACCAGCAAATACATAACCAAATACTTGAATCTAATAGCACCAGTGATAAAAGGCGTAAACAAAGAGATCAGGAAATTCCGCAACCATTTAGAAGCAGTGGCGATAGTCATCTGCTTCTTCTTGCTTCTGATTGGATATAGCTCAATAGGGCCCCAAGTTGTGGCGAACCCAACGATGAAGATACATGTGAAAACAATCATGACATAACCTGAAGAGTATTTAGAATCACCTTTGGAATCATACAGAGCAAACCCACCTACTGAAGCATAGATCAGCATACACGCACTGATTAAGCAACTGCTGAATAGCAAACATTATTTACGGCCAAAACGCTCAACTAAATAGACACTGAAGAATGTTGGGACACATTTTACGGTGACAAGGATAATTGAGGTCTTAAAGGAGCTGTCAATATCGACGGAGTCAAATAAACTGGTACCATAGTAGAAGAAGTAATTTGCACCTGATAATTGTTTCGTAGACATAACCACAATACCTATGAATAGTCTCAGACCCAATTTTGGTGAACCTGTGATAAATTCAAACTTACCAGCACTGGTGGTTTCTCTCCTAATTCTCTCAGATGTTTCAAACAATGAGTCAGCCTCTTGCGTGACATAAGTATCGTTCTTTGTTAGTTTGTTCAACCACGCTACCGACCTTCTCTATCACCTTTCATCACTAGATAATATGGACTCTCAGGGATGTAGTTCAGACCGACAAGAATCAGGGCAGCCCAAATGAAACCTAACCCTAATAAGAAGTCTTGTTCTATCGGTTCTTTCACCCGTAATTGGTGACATTCCAAAACAGGATCCCAAACTGTGACTATCAATTGAAACACACAAACCATTCCACCGCGGAGACCAACAAGTGCTGTCTCTGAGATGAACAGAGGCGTCAACACAGATGTAGTACCTTCAGCAACTCTTGTAATGATTTTTTCCAACAAATAAATGATACCATTTGGCAGAGAGGACACTTTTCATCTGGACAACCAGACCAATGATGTAGATGATAACGCTCAAAAGGATCCCTGATTTTCTGCATCTCCAACTTTGGAGACAAAACAACTACCAAATACACAGCTGTTGAGGATGGACACAATCAGACCAGCGATCATCTTTGAAAGCTTGTACTCTCCATCGGCATGTAATGGAGCGAAATGGCATTCGAAGGAGCTCATGTTTGTTATATCACCTATCGTACCGGTATCTCAACCAAAGATGAACCCCGTGAAGGTATTAGCAACCAAAGAGAATTACGCCTTTATTCTTCCATAATGACTCTGAGTGAGACCGCGTGAGCGCCTCGCTGGAGGAATGGCCCTTCATAGATGGCTTTCTCAGGTGAAATCTCCTTGAGCATCGTTTAGTGATAGAAACTATACAAAAAAAGACGACGTCTCAAAAGATTATTCATATTATTGAGTACTATAAGTTCGTTGACGCTCGAGTTTCGGGTTGCTTTTCCGAGATCTCCAGAAAGACCTCAAATCTGTTTTATACATTGGTGCTATTGTGACACAGAACAGTCTTCGCAAGTTTCCGCGGTAACCGTTGAAAACTAAAAGCGGTAACCGCTACATGGACCCTGTGAGAAAGGCAAACATGAACTGAAGCATGAAAGAGAGAGACAACTGAAAACAGTGTGTGTTCCTCCTATGTGGAACTTCGAATACTTTTAGCAGGGTCCTCTGTGGCGTTGTCTTTTTCCGGCTGTAAGTGTGACCCCAATGGAACTGGAAGCCAGATCCAACTTATCTGATATCAAAAAGACCTCACTTGTTCTTGAGAAATCTCTTATGCTTGCCTTGTAATGCTGACTTTTTTTTCTCCTCAGCTAATTCTGTGAAGCTGGTATAAGATTGCCTTGGTTAATTGGTTATCCATAGAGAGGGTATGCTAGCCGCAAGATATCTGAATGTGGTGTGAATGTTTGGTTCTGATAGAGAGATTGTCCTTTCAGTGTGATACCGACCCGAGGTTGGTTGAATTGAAGAGGTTTTGGGAGCGAGAAGGACCTCCATATTGTTTTAATCCAAAGTAGGAGCGGCTCAGTATAGTGTATATTTTGTTTGTGCCTAACGTCACCCAATGAAAGTTCCTCATTTGTGACGCTTCAAACTGTTGAAGTGAGAGCAATGCTATTTAGTAATTTGAAGCACCCCACACTGTTAACCAGCTGTGCACTACAAGGTAAACTCTTGCAATAACTAATTTAAGCAAAAAGTTATGAGATGATCCAGCGGGAAATCTCCAACGAGGTTATTGGTATCATGGGGTTGTTCGTTATCCTGAGTAATTCAAGGCTATCCCCTTTAGATCTTGATAGGAGGCTTTGAGAACCTAATAAGGTACCACAAGGGAACAATTTGATAGTTATATCGCCGTTTAGTTCTGAATTCATCAATGTTTGTGACTATCCACAGTGCCCGGTTTTGTATTATAACAGGAAATTAAGCTATCCACACTCAAAAAATAATAAATCTTTTCCTCGCTCTAAAATATCAGAACATAACTCGCTGTAAATGAAGTTTCAGTGGAACTTCATCACTACTTTGTGAGTTATGTCGGAGTTTTGTGAATTTTTAGAAAGATTTTGATGATTTGGCATTAAGCATCTTAGCAGGAGACAAGGAGCAGCCCGGCTGGCGCAATCGGTAGCGCGTACGACTCTTAATCGTACGGTTGCGGGTTCGAGCCCCGCGTTAGGCAGCTTCCATTTTTTTTTAATTTTTGCTGGCGCCAGGCCTCATGACGAAAGACACACAAACTACAAAGCCACTGCTCAAGCGAAACATAACAGGCACATATCAAGCACCATCAAATAAAGGAATTTTTATATAGCTTGAAGAGGAATAACTTTAACCTTGATCGCGAAAAAAGCAACCGCGGATTCGGGAAACAGAGCGCTTCTTCCTTTCCTGATTAGGAAGCCAAGGGCTTCGGACCGGCCGGAAATTAAAATTAGAGATCAAAGAAATTTTGATAATCAGAAAGACGTAAACCACTCAAACAAGATATTGGATATAAAGTCGCCATTTACTCAGAATGAAGCTGTCGACTCTGCTCCCTGTACTGGCAATCACATCTGCCGTCAGTGCACATCCAGCTGCCATTCCTTCAGAAACGACAGAGCCTACCGAGATCACCACAGCTCCTCGTGCTCCACTACTTAAAAGATACCAAAAAGTCAGAGCCAAACCATCCACCGAAACAGCAACATCATCCTCTTCTGAATCACAAAGACCATGGAGACGTACCATATATGGCTCTGTTGTAGAGATTGTAACTCCAACGGTCATACAGGGCGTCACTTTCAATGCGAAACCTCCAGCAGAGACAGGTAAGGCCCTTCCATGGGTCTCATTAAACAAAGACGGCTCTCCAAAGACCATCAAACCACAGGTGAAGAATGGTAACACTAAGAATGCCTCTCCTGACTACTCCACATACTTTCAAACAGCTACAACAGTAACTTACAACTATGAACAATTGAAAGCTCACAACATGAACTCTGATGAGATCCATGAAGAAGTGGAATATATTGACGAAGACAAGACTTATGTGTCATTGAACCCCATCATCAGATGTACACCAGACCGTTATTTCAAGAAAGGTCTAGACAGATTGGTCGATTCAGCTCCATTCTGTACGCCAAAGGAAAAATCAGAATTGAAATTGGGTAAGACCTATTTCATCACTTGGTATTCCCGTTATTTTCCCCAGGAAGTTTCCAAAGTTAGATTACATTTCAGTTATGTCAAAGAAAGAGCCATTGACAAAGGGATGAAAAAGCGTGATATCAATGCTGCTTTCTTTACCACTGAATGGTTAATTAATGAAGATGGTCTATACCCGTTTGAAATCGAAGAAGAGTGGTTATTGGATAAGTTTGAACAATACATCGCTGTGAGTATCCAGCCAGACAATGTCTCTGATGAAGAATTTGACCTATTGGAGAACAATGTCACTTTTAGAATTTTGAAAGGTGCGAAGGTTATCAAGAAGAACAAGGAAACAAGAAGAATCGAAGATGAGGGTATCAATTCTGATTCTGCCTATTACATTATCATGTCTATTCCAACTGTTGTTGCCTTCTTCGCTTTAGGTGCATACGTCTTTTTATTTATCACCAGACGGGATAGAGACTTTTCATCTGTTAGGGATAGCGTTAAGAGGCATCGTGTATTAGGTAAGTTCGTTCCAAAGAGCAAGAACCACAAATACACTGAATTGCCACAGTTCAAAAAGGGAAACAACAAATTAGCATAGAAAAGCCGTCAATAAGTACATTTTAATAAGTGTTTCTGCAGGGGTTCTGTAGTTTTATAGAGGTCTGGGATCGACTGGCTACAGATGAATAGTTCTTGTGTTTAACAAGGGACTCGAATCAACAGCCTACAGGGAAATGATCATTATAGGACATGTGAAATATCAAGAACAAAGAATTACATGACAGATACGGATCAAACAATCAAATACCAATAAAACATTCTATTCAATTAACCCAAACCCATTCTATATCATTTATACCTTGTAGTACCTGTAGTTTCCAATGAAGCCATAGTACTTACCCTTTCTAACCCTGTACTTAAACTAGCATCGCCATATCTCCCGCTCTTGGTCACAATGCTATTATTATGCTCACTCTCTAGAACATCATCTTCCTTAGGCCAATCGTAATTGCTGACATAAGAATCACTTATCAAACCCAATCCTCCAGTAGATCTCTCGTACCTAGAAGAATAATTGGACACTCTATCAATCATGGATTCAAAATCACTTGAATAATTTCCAGCTGTACTTGGCCTTCTATGTTCATCTGACATGTTCAATCTCGTCTCTTTAACAAAATACACGGACAGTTCCATAAATCTCAAGAACTTCTCCTTTGTGATCAATTCGCCTGAATATCTAAATTCCTCATAAAGATCAACATACTCTCTATTCAACTCTTCATCCGTACTAATCAACCGAGTCTCTAGTAATGCAATCAGCTCTCTAAAACTATGATTTGCGGGAAGAGCCAAGTCCGTGCCATCTAGTCTATGACTCCATTTAAGCTTTGTACCAATGGCCTTAACGACATCTTCAAACGGTAACAATGGTGGCAATTCATCACCATGCGGGTTTGACAAACCAGGATGATTTACATTTCTTGTAGACCTCAATGATAAATTCTTGATCTTTTCACACTTTTTAAAGTTCTCATTGATCATTCTAAGACAAGGCTTGGACATATCACCATTATCTAAGGGAACATAACGTTTTGGGATATCGCTCATAGCAGACCTCAACACATACAACCTGGATAGTGAAATGACCAGCGCAGTTATACCAAACAGTAAAAGCGCGCCCACAACGACGAAGGTGTTCTGGGCATAATTCTTTGATGATTTAGATGCCTGTGAAATGGAATCGATGGGTATGACAGCACAAAAGCCTATGAAAAACACAAGGATAATGAACAGGGAAGAGTTGTACAGCCACCTTTGTATGGGCCTAGTTGTTTGTCGGAGAAATCGTGTCATATCAGTGGCATTAGGCGGTTCTTTGTTGTTAACTCTCGGATTTTTCTTGCTTCAGTTAGGTTTCGTAATCTTCTATGTTCTTCTCGCCTTTTGAGTGTTTTATAAATCGCGAAAACTGTGTGTAGACAATTATTCCGTTTTGATAGTTGAATTGGTAATTTAGGGAAGGAAATGAAGGCAGTCGATGAAGCAAATCTAAGATAAGAGACTTCTTACCAAAAAAATTCAAGCGCTGCAAAAAAATAAATAAGTGCGATTTCTGTGGATCGAACACAGGACCTTCAGATCTTCAGTCTGACGCTCTCCCAACTGAGCTAAAACCGCGGGATTTGATTTTTATGAAAAGGGTGATTTTCAGAGTGTGTATTGCTTACGTAAGCGATACAGAGATCTGTCACTTTCACTCTCCCTTCTGGACTGGAAGAAACCACAGCGGTTGCCATCAGAAAAAGAGTAACAAACTTCTCAAGTAGCTCATTTTACTGAATATGATAAAGAGATTAACTTGTCTTTTACTCTTTCCAGATGGACATTTATTATTATTTTTGAGGGTACTGTTACCATATAAATTCAGGTTGAACAATACAAATGTTCACAAATTGGTCGTCTTCACCCTTTTAAAAGGATTTATCAACGCTTGAATACCCACTTGAAGACCCACTTTATTTTGAAGAATGATAATGGAAACAAGTAATGGTGATAACACTACGCTGAATAGCCTTTTTGCCGAATAGCTATTCTTTTAGCCTGGTCCCTCGTGGATACTTATTGAGAGTAATCCCAAAATGATACCAGCCTTAAGCATGAAGGCTCTATTTTTGGGGTTGACTCTTCACTTCAGGGTACTAAGCTGTTGGTATTATGTGGAAGATGCCAACGTGATATAAAATGTCAAGCCAATTACTATGGAGTAAAGCGGCTTATGGTTTTGTTTGTCGCTGGCAATCCCACTGAACACTGGCTGCGTATCCGTAGAATCCATACATATCGTTGCTCCCAAATGAGATCATAGACATATATAAACATATATCAAACTTGTCACAGTTTAGATGGATATCGTTAGGCTCCAAAAGAAACCGAATTCAAATTCCCATGGATCACGGAATCATGGTCCACCACACCATTTACAAAAGGTGAAGGCTGACCTATGTTTGTCCTAATAGAGGAAGAGCGGCCCTTTAAGTAAGCTTATAGACCAGGAATCCGGTGTGTCTTTGGAAGATATGCAGTGTCATGAGTGCGAGTGATTAAGATTTAGAATGTGATATAGCAGCTTAATGAGAGTGTACTCTTAGTCTATAATCAAGAAAGGGGAGAAAGAAAGAAAGAGGTGTTGTGTCCCTCTCTAAGTCGGGAGGTTTACGGTGAATTATGGAATGTCTTCAGGGTCGACTTTTCAGGAAAAGAATAGTAGTGTCAGTACACTTAAACGAATAAGACTATGAGGCATGACCATTATTGTTAGACTCAGAAAATTATATATAATCTTCTATATATCTCTACTTTTTTTTTGACACTGATAGACATATGTAGAACGGTCAGAACGTTAAAGTCCATATATATATATTTATCGGAGATAAGTATATACATCCATCAAACTTTGTCTGAAGACTCAACGTCTTTAACAACAACATTAACGGTGCCAGTTAACAGT
>JAKTWU010000307.1:0-28355 GCA_030582435.1 Taiozyma onychis
AGCAATTGAAAGCCAGAAGAAGAGCAAGTATGAATAGCAACAGCTGGGTATATGGCAGCAAATCTAATGAGAAGCTTAGAACCTGATCAATGTGATGCTTTGAACAGTTTTTGGTTAGATTCTGGTTTTAGAAAGAAGTACAAAATTGAAATCTTGTAAACAATTATTTATAATTGGATTATTTACGCCAATCCATCCCCAATTTGTGAATCCTTCGCTAATTTGCATAAGATCAAGTGCGAAAGAAAGCACAGAAATGAGTAATGAAAATAATTGGCACACAATTTAATCATTCAGCAAGGACAAAAACAACAACAAAAAGCGCTAACGCTTATGTATAACAACTTTAAATACAAACTTGCAAAAAAAAAAAAAAAGTACCCAAATTTACCGAATACCCCACAAAATGAACCGAAACAAATATAAACTTCCCGATTAAAAGTCCAATTAGTATAAAATGTACTTTGAGGTTTTCCTTCATTTGCTAATTCTAAGACTGTGACTAATCCAGAGTGTTATCAATATTCAATCACTCTCCTAGTAAACATGACAGACCTCAACTCATACATCCCTGCCCTTGTTAGATCACAAGTGTCACCAAAAGGTTATGAAACCATTGAAAAAGTGAAGAAGTTCGTTGAAGAAGACTGTATTGCTGCCGACACAATTTATGAGCAGTCCATGTCCCTTGAACCTGCTGAGCGTTGGAAATCCATCCCTTCTATCATCGAGCCTTTGAAGAAGAAGGCCAAGTCTCTGGGCCTTTGGAACTTATTCCTTGCTGATTCTACCGATGGTGCTGGGTTTTCCAACTTGGAATACGGTTTGATGGCACAATTTCTTGGTCGCTCTCATGTCGCTCCTGAAGTCACCAATACAATGGCCCCAGATACCGGTAATATGGAGTTATTAGCGAAATTTGCCAATCAACAACAGAGAAAGAAGTGGTTAGAGCCTTTGTTAAGTGGTGATATCAGATCTGCCTTCTTGATGACTGAAAAGGGTATCAGTTCTTCTGATGCCTTGAACATCTCCCTTAGTGCTAAAAAATCAGGAAACGATGTCATTTTAAATGGTACCAAGTGGTTTGCCTCAGGTGCTGGTGATCCAAGATGCTCCGTTTGGTTAGTCATGGCCTTGACCTCGCCAGAGGATAAAGACCCATACAAACGTCATTCGGTCATTGTCATCGACTCAAAGAAAGCCTTGGCCACTGGCCAAGTTAAAGTTGTTCGTCCGTTACACGTTTTTGGCTTTGATGATGCTCCTCATGGTCATTGTGAAGTTGAATTCAACAACTTGAGAGTCCCATATGATTTATTGGATCATGAAGGTGAAGGTTTCAAGCTGATTCAGAGTAGATTAGGCCCTGGCCGTATACATCATTGTATGAGATTGATCGGTATGGGTGAAGAGGCCATTTATCAAGCTATCAAGCGTGCCTCACACAGAAAGATATTTGGTACTTTATTCATTAATAAAGATGCTTTCATCAACGCTGTTGGTGAAAGACGTATCGCTTTGCAAAGGGTCAAACTCTTGGTCTTAGAAGCCGCCATCAAAATCGATCAAGTCGGTGCAAAGAATGCAAAGAGGGAAATCTCAATTGCAAAAATTGATACTCCAAGAACTGTTCTAGAAATCATTGATTGGGCCGTTCAAGTTTATGGAGCTGAAGGTGTTAGTAAAGACACCCCATTGACCAGATTGTGGAGTTATGCCAGAATGTGTAGAATTGCTGATGGTCCAGATGAAGCACATCTTGCACAATTGGGTTTAGCTGAGACAAAGAAGGCTAAAAAGATCAATCAATTGTATGATGAGATTGACAAGAGTATCGTGAGATTATCAAAACTCTAGGTAAAACAAAATCAAAGAAAAGCACAGCTGGTTGTCATATGAATATACGAAATTACGTCCCTGCAAATTAACTAAATACATCATACCTCGAATGGTAAGTAAGGTCTGTAGATAATACTTTAAAGTTGTTTATATAACATAACAAACACCAATGCCAATTCATTCCAAAAAAAAAATGTCATAATACACAAAACCATAGCAACATCATTAAAAAGCAACATAAGTATCATTCACAAGACCATTCTTATGCAAGGTCTTAGATTTTTCTTTATGCTCTTTGATCAAGTTTTCTTTCTCTAATTTTTGTTCATTTTTGGCTTCAGGGAATGGGATTTGTTTTAGTTTTGATAATGGTTCATCTTCAAGATCGATATCAACGTCACCTAGCAATAGAACGTTCTCACCACGGATCAGTAACACGCCCAGGTACTCTTCTGCAAAACGGTTACCCGATAGATATATTCTTTCCCAAGTATCTTGTAAAACAACACTACCTAATTCATGAAGTTGTTAGTTGTTCAAAAGCTCCCCATAACAGAAAATCAAATTATTCACTCACCATATTGGTCAAAAGTTCTCAAGACACCAAATAACTGACGACCATCTGTCAAAGTAGCACAAACTTTTCCTAGAAGAGCACAGTTGTTAGTCCTTGTCCAGCTTCATATGTATAAAATCAACTCACTGTCAACGTAACCAATGATGGCAGCAGAGGTTGTGAATGAAAAACTCTCTAGGTATAAGCCAGCTGTGTTCTCAGACAGTTGCTCAACTGGATCTTGTTTCCTTTCAGGTTCAGGAGTAGGAGATCCACTCATGGCTCAAAGAAGAATTACAATAATCTCACTCACACACACACTCTCTCTCTTCAATATAGTCATTATGTCTCTTCTACAATTGTTGATTTTCATGTAGAACCCGCGAACTTTACCCGGCCTAAAATTATCACCAGCAAAAAAAGAAAGAATGACACGGACAGGAATTGAACCTGCAACCCTTCGATTGCACTGAATTCCAACTGGAGTCGAAAGCTCTACCATTGAGCCACCGCATCATCTTGAAATAAAGTAGCCGCCTGAAAGAACCCACTTAGCACCTTTGGTAAGGGCACACAAAAATTATAGTAGTGAAAACTCCAATCCATTATCTTGTACTGCAACCTTAGATATAGCGATATTCCTTATATCAATGACCCAAGTTGACGCTCTGGCGAGTCCCAGCACTGCTACGACGGTTGTGGTCCAAGAAAATGCCCAGTCAACGCTCATAACGCTCGATGAGTACATCAATAAAGCTTTGCCCTATCATTTGCAGCGCCAACTCTCAGCATCGACTCAATCATCAAGCTGGTCTTTCACCCAAGGGTTGCTTATTGGACAGCTAAGCGTCATTGTGGTGCTCATATTCTTTCTGAAGTTTTTCGTATTCAGTGAGACAAAGGTCACGAATGATAAGTTGAAAGACTTGAAGAAGATCCCGGTGATAAAGAACAAAGAAAGTCATGATAACCTTAATGATCCAGATGCTCGCACTTCTGCTATTAACTCCATCCTGGAGAAGACTTACTATAATGTTGAAACGCACTCACCTGAATCCCTGGATTGGTTCAACGTCCTGATTGCACAGACTATCAATCAGTTCAGAAGAGAGGCACTGATGTCTGATAACATTGTTAACTCATTGAACGACTTTCTAGACAAGGCGGAATTACCTGACTTTCTGGATAAAATCAGTATTACAGAACTAGATATTGGTGATGATTATCCAATATTTTCCAACTGTCGTATTAAAAAAAATCCGTTGAATTTGACCGATCTACAGGGGAAAATTGATGTTGATTTATCAGATACCTTAACCCTTGGTATCGATACAAACTTGCTGCTGAACAAACCAAAGCCATTAACTGCGATCCTTCCTGTGCAACTGAGTGTCTCCATCGTGCGCTTTAGTGGCTGCTTGACAGTGTCATTGGTGAGTGATGAAGGGAATGAGGATGAAGGGAAAGGAACGGCTTTAATGTTTGCCTTTGCTCCTGATTTCAGACTCGAGTTTAGTATTAAATCTTTAATTGGCTCAAGATCTAAGCTAGAGAATGTTCCAAAGATTGGCCACTTAATCGAGAATCAATTGAAGAGTTGGTTTATTGAAAGATGCGTTGAGCCGAGATCGCAAGTGATTAGATTACCATCTATGTGGCCTAGAAGAAAGAATGTCAGGGAGCCAAACATTTCTGAAGAAGAACTAGAGAAGGCTACTGTTACCTAATCTTGGCCAATAATTTGTTAATTATGATGCTTGTCTATAATGTATGTATTTATGTATGTATGCATGTATACAATGAAAAGAAAAGAAATACCTAATACGTTAATATTTGTTGCTACGGAAGTTCAATTAAACGATTTGCGCTATTATGCAATAAAATTTAAACACCGTCAATTCCTTCCACCTCCTCATCATCCAAGTCCAGTTTTCTCTTACCATTAGATCTTAGGGCACCTAACTTCTGAGTAGCAACCTGTTTCTTAACCTTCTTGGTCATTTTTTCGATCTCCGCTTCAGCGTCATCAGAACCTTGTTCAGCGTATTGGATCACCAATCTTCTACCTAATAAATGAACACCCTTCAATTGATCCATAGCGTTCTCAGCTTCCTTTGGCAATAAAAATTCAACAAAGGCGAAACCACGAGCTGACTTGTCAAATTTCTTTGGAACTCTAACAGATTTCAATTGACCAAAAGAGTTGAATAAATCAAAGACATCCTTTCTTGTGGCTTCGAATGGTAAATTCTTAACAATAATCTTGGATGAAACGACCTTGTCTGATTTCTTAGCAGAATTAGCGTTACCAACTGTATTTTGGCGGTGTGATAGTTTCAACTGTAGTCTATGACCATCCAAAACTGTGTTATCGAGAACTGAAATGGCAGTTTCAGCTTCCTCTTTTGTTCTGAATTCAGCGAAGCCGAAACCCATACTCTGTCTCTTGGTGTTGTCTTTTGGATCCGGTTTAGTCTTGACAGTAGCAATAACAAAACCATTCAATTTAGAGAATAGATCTGTCAGATCCTGATTCGTAGTGGTGAAATTCAAGTTTTTGACAAAGATAGAAACAGTAGCACCTTCAAACACCTCAACGTCTTCATCAATGATGTCTTTAGCAGTATCAGCAATTTCCTTAACATTTTCTTTCACTTCAACCTTATCAACATTCTCTTCTTTGGTTGGTTCTCTGGTGAATAGATCCTTTGGTCCCTTTTCTAGATAAAGAATAGACTTCTTAAATCTTCTGTATGCCAATTTTGTGAATGCTGATCTACCAGTTGGTAAATCTCTGGATTGGACAATGGCGATTGTTCCTGATGGAGGCATGATGAAACGCTTCAACTCACCAAATGGTTGGAAAAGTTCTAAAAGTTCTGATTCAGAAGTACCATATGGGATGTTCTTGATCAGAATAACACTGTCATCTCTTTCTTTGCCCTGAAACTTGGTTAAATCAATACCCTTATTCTCAAAAAATTTTCTAATATCACCAATAACATGAGCTTCAGCCAATGCTTGCTTAACAGCAGAGTTTGAGTTTTCAGGGTCCATCAAGTCACGTTTTTCTACACCTAGATCAGCAGCAATGGTGTCCATAACGGCATCATTGTTCAGGAATAAGGAGTTCCAACTGAATTGTGATTTAGAGGCATCGTACTTCTTTTTCAATTCTCTTTGCTTCTTTAATGGTAAGTTCTTCAGATCAAATTCGTCAAGTTTGTGATCTTTCTTACCTTCAGCTGGTAAGATATGTAATAGACGACCTTGGAAAATTTGCTTATCGAGTTCGATGTAGGCATTAACAGCATCCTGTGAGTTTGTGAACTGGGTGTAGCAGAAACCTTTTGATTGACCGGTTCTGGTATCAATGGCAATGTGAACTTCCTCTAATGACCCAAATTTGTCAAATAGAGCTCGGAAATCATCTTCTTTGGCTGTGTATGAGATATTTCTTAGGAATAGTCTACCTGTTTCTTGTATCTTGGAAATGGCAATTTCCTCATCTGATTGTTTTGGTTCTTCTTCTTCTTGTCTGCTTGGTTTGTCAGAACTTTTGGATGGCTTGGATGACTTTGTGGAGGCTTCTGGTTGTGATTCTTCAGTCTTGGATTCTTCAACCTTTTCACCGTTCTCTCTGATACGAATTCTTCTTTTCTTTAGCCATTCCAAATCTGAAATTCCTTCATCTTTTTGGTTTTCCTCGCCTTCAGAACTTTCTGATTCGTTATTACTGCCTTTCTCCAGGTCTCCCAGTCTCATCATTTGTTCCTCTTCTTCGCTTCCATCTCTCTTAGCAAAATCGTCATATTCGTCATCACTTTCGTTTTCTTGGATCTTGAAGATCTCATCAGCAACATTGTTGGAAAATTTGTCTTCCTCTTTCGGTATAGAGGTACCATCTTTTAGCGCTAGGGCTTGTTCAAGTAAAGAGTTTGATGGGGCACCACCTTCATTGATAACGACATCGTTTGACCATGATTTGGCCTGTGAAGATGATTTGGTGGCCTCGATGAATTCTTTCAGTTGGGGATTGCTTTCGATGTCTTGATCAATTCTAGATTTCTTTTCAGTCTTTTGTCTCTTTCTTTCACTTTCTTTCTCTTCTTTAGCTTTTTGTCTCTCTTCCCTCTCTCTGATTCTATTGAAAGCTTCTCTTTTCTTCTCCTTAAAAGATTTAGGAACTTCAGGATCGACAAAACTCTTAGCAACTTGGACTTCAATTCTAGCAGTGTCAATGAAGGACCCGTTGAAGAACTTCACAGCGTCTTCAGCATCTTGTTCACTCTTATAGCCCAAAAATGCAAATCTTCTTGATTCACCTTGTCTGTTCTTTCTCAACTTCACATCGGTGACTTCACCCTTTTTGGCAAAATGCTCTTTCAGTCTGTCTTCAGTTAGGTACTTAGGAAGGCCTTTCACAATGATACGGGACATGACTGGGTTGGGATCTCTGTTGGAGTGCAGATGTGAGGTACCTCGCCCTCTTAAAAGAGACAGGTAAGTTTTTTTGTAAAGACGGAAAAAAATATTCTGGTGAGGGCACGCTGAAGAGATGAGCCGGAATTTTGACTTTACCGAGGGTGACACATAGATAAAGTCTGGGGTTATAGGTAAATGGCAGATATTGTGGAATCGGGGCCGGAAGTGTGGAGCTAAAAGGTGTTAAATGGGCAGTGAAAGTGCATAAAAGTGCATAAAGAAGTATGGATGCTTCTTCAAGTCGTTGATAACGGCAATTCACCCTCGAATTTGCGGCAGATAGTTCTTTCTCTGCTTCAGTCGAATCCTCAAATCTCAAACGTGTCAAAATTCACAAAAGTGGACTCAGCGCTTAATCTCTTCGCTTATCCATCTGGGAGACAGACAAAGTTTAAGAAACAGTGGCAAAACTACCCAGAACATGACCTTCTTTGACTTCAAATTAGCACTGGAGCTTCTGAGATCCATTGGGCTCTATCCGATTCCTGGGCAGTTGTCTATGACCAATCTGCTCAAAGGTTGGGTCCTCATGCTTTTGTTTGTTCAATTTGTGCTGTGGAACTTTTGGTTGAACAGCCTGCTATGGATTGCTCGCTTACTGGTACCTGAGTCCTCTATCTTAGCCATCGAGGACATTGTTGGCCAGTTGTTCTGGACTTCGTTAGTCTACTTGATCAACAAGAGGAAGATCAAAATCATGATTAGTGGGGTCGATATCAAGGACCGCGAGACCCAAGGCCTACTCAGGAACTCTATCTTGGTGAGCAATCACCGCTCGTTGTTTGATTTTCTATTGATCTACTATTTGAAGAGCATGGTTGAGAACTCATCAAATGAAAGAATCGCCTTGTACTTCTTCAATTGGAATACTCTATGGCAAGTCCCAGGTGTTACTTTATTCTACCAAATGTTTAAAAATGATGAGAACTGGACGATGAATAAAGTTGAACTTGAGCAAACAATATTAGGGAAGACCAAAGCCAACCAGAACAACTGGATCTGTCTATTTCCCGAGACGAATATCTTCAATGATGACATCAAACTGATTCAAAACCAACAAGCCGAGAAATATTATACACCAGAGTACAATGAATTGTTATATCCTCGATTCAACAACTTCAATAACCTGGTAGGAGGTTTACAGAAGAACCAGAACACACCATTCAAAACACTATTGGACTTGACTATCCTTTATTATAACCCAATCAGGAACACATTCACAAGTCCAACCATATTTGAGATCTTGACTCTTAAGCAACCTGTTTTGATTATTCACGTTGATTTCAAGATGAAGTCAATCCAAAAGCTACCAACAAAGCAAAGAAAATTAGAGAAGTGGTTAGAATCAAACTGGACAGAGAAGGATAAGATCATCGACGCCATACAGAATGACTTGAAGATCAATGAATGAAGATTCCAAGTGCTTATATCGATTGAATTAAAAGTCTAATAGACTCATCACGGTGGTGTTACATGAGCTGGCTAAAATATAACTCATGTAGAGGACTTGCTACAAGGGGGTGGAGATTAATTTAGGATGTGAATTAAGTGAAGATGGATGTAAAAGCTATCTAGAATGCAAGGTCAACTAACCAGAAGTGATGTCTAGTGACTATATGGTAGTCTTTTCTAATTTAGCTGCAATGTCTTCAACTTCCTTGTTGTCATTATCTGGAGTGTAAATTTCCTCTTGTTCCTCTAATTCCTTCTCTAGAGCTTCGTAATCAATTTCCTCTTCAGTCTCTTCTTCTTCTTCCTCATCATCTTCCTCATCTTCATCCTCAGAGTCTAGTTCTTCTAGGTCATCTAGTTCATCTAGTTCACCGAAGCCGCGTTCTTCAAAGATTTCATTAATGGCTTCAATGACTTCTGATTCCTCTTCGAATCTGTTACCATTTAGCTCCAAAAATTTTAGGTTTGGTAATTTGTCAGTAATGACTGGCTTCAAGACATCCATAGCTCTTTGGTCTAGTTCATTGTATTGTAACCTCAAAGTGTTGAAGCTTTCCAACACGGAACCGGTGTTGAAGGCATTGATTAATTCCAAAGAGCCATTTGGTTTTAACAAACAATCGTTAACGTTCAATTCTTTCAATTTCTTCCATGAATTCAAGTTAGCGGCAAGAACCTTAGCTGAGCGAGTGGTAATTGTATTGTCTTGTAAGTCTAAAATAGTCAATTCATTGTTGTATTTCAAGCCTTGTAAGATCAATTTGGCAATACCTTGTGGTCTGATACCGTTTTGGTATAGTTTCAGAACTTGTAGATCTTTGTGAGCTTTCAAACCAATGGCTAAGTAAGTGATAGAACCATTTTCCAATCTGTTTCTACCACAGATAAAAGTCTTCAATGAAGGTTGGCCAAGTTTTTGTTTGGCTAATGATAATTTGAACAAGGATTTACCAATACGCTCACCTGCGAAAGGTCCCATACCGTTGTTGGACAAAATCAAATGTTGTAAGTAGACAGCTTTAGCAATGTAGGCTTCAACAGGTTCAATAGTTTGTAAACCAAAGGCGTTGTCAGATAAGTTGACAATGGTCAGTTTTGGAGCTTTGGCCAAGGCAGGCAATAAATGTTCCAAAGATTGTGGGATTTCATCTTTCAATCTACCAGTGTACAAATCTGAGAAGTTGACTTCTTCCAAGGTGGCACGATGTTTGTCTAAGGAAGCAGCTAGGTGCTTGGAGGCATCAATACCAATGGTATTACCTGAGAAATCAATCTTCTTGACATTGGTTAAAGCATCTAGTTCCTTCAAGTATGGCTCGATATCGGCTTGGTTGTCCAGTTTTAGGGATTTACCGGCTAGTGAAAAGACTTCCCTGTCACCGTAGGAGGTTTCAAAATCCAGAGTAGCCATTTTCAGAGTGATAGAGCTAGTTTCGTGGTTCTTCAGATCAATCATAGATCTTTACATCAAGATTTTTTTTCTTCTTTTCAGTTAGTCCAAACATTGTGGTGCGTACCGATTTCGTCGCTGTTGGACGAAACGAAGGTTGAAAGGTTGAGGGAGACGACCAGGAGAAAATATGTCTACTAAGTGGATGTTATATAACACAGGCAGTCAATTCTCTACATACAAATCAGCCAAGTCACACTACGCTGACAATACCATTATGATCATAAATTAAACGTGAAAAATGCTCTTTTTAAAGACGAACGTAACTCATTTCTTTGGACCAAATAATGGTTCACCAATGTTTTTACCCCTCAACTTGACACCCAAGGCTTTTTCTAATTTACCCAGTAGTTGTTGGTTAGGAGAGGCTCTGGCAGCTTCATAGTCGTTGATGATGTTTGGTTTTTCGTTGACTTTGGTGGCTAAGTCCTTTTGAGATAGCTTCTTCTCGTTACGAGCCTTTTGGATGGCCTTGCCGACAGCTGGGTCAATCTTTTTAACAGCCACAACGTCGTCTGTTCTGTCAATCTTGGTCAATCTTTGGCCTTCGACGTCAGAAGCCTTGTTGGTGGACCCATACTTCTTGTCGACACTCAAAACGGCACCACTTCTTCTGGCAGCATTGATCTGTGATTGGGTCTTAGCAACATTGGCTCTTGGGCCACCACCGCCGACACGGGCGTTTTTACCGATAATAGTGACGTTGTCCCAGTCTGACATCTTGAATTATGTATATTTAGTTGAGTTTGATGAGGTTGTTGAAGTATTAAAGTGGCGATTAACTGCAAAAATTGTGGCCGATTTTGTATGATACCAAATTTCGTTACCCGGAGTATGGATGTCTTTGGGAAGGCTGCTGATTTGAGCAGAGGTTTCACCTGGCGAGAAAAACACACTTTATTGTGCCTCAATAGTAGACAATCATTCAAATAAATCTCTTAAATGCGCCCAATTTATAGTCCAGAGAACTTTCGTTAGCTATTCCCTTTCCTTCTTTGCAAATTTCTAGAATGTTCTTCAGATAAATTGGTATACGCCACACGAACAGTAATTTTTCCGAAGACCTCATCACCTTGAAATTTTTCACTTTATGTGTGTGTATGGATTCTATTATAAATACAAATACGTCCTCAAATATACCAAATATGGCTACTGAATTAGAAGAACTAGTCGAATTCCTTCATGCTCCACAAGCTCCGATTAGAACTGTTGCCCTGGAGAACCTGGTAGGTTTTTCACAAGGTCCACAAAGTGTGCTGTTTCAACATGATAATTTCAGACCTATCAAAGATTTAAAGATCCTGGCTAGAGATAAAGGGAAGACCATAGTACAACAGTCACTAACCATCTTGGTGAACCTGTGTGACAATGTCACCATCAGAAAGATGATCGTTGACGATGATTCATTTGTTAAGCACCTGATCGAATCAATCTTGGACTTGGAGAATAGAAATGCTGATTTGGCTACAATCTTATTAACAAACTTGGGTAAGACCGAGGAGATCAAAAAAATTCATGACTGGGAGATCGAGGTCAAGAACAAAGCTGTTTTTAAGAGTAACAGGGCAATTGACTGTCTGCTGGATGTCTTTGTGAAAGGTGCCGATAGAAATTTGAACAAAATGGCCAACTATGACTACTTAGCTTACTTCTTTGCCGACTTTTCAAGATTCATTGAAGGTAGGAAATACTTTGTTACCAATCAAGAATATGACAATGTCGTGCCAATTACTAAACTGCTCGTGTTTACCGAGAAATATGATTCCAAGACAAGAAGAGAAGGTGCTGCATCCACTATCAAGAATGCCCTATTTGAAATCCAAGCGCATGCTGAACTATTAGACGAAGATGAAGTTAATCTATTACCATATCTACTGCTACCGATTGCGACTTCCAAAGATGCCAACTTGGATGAAGAAGAACTGTTCAACCTTCCTGATGAACTACAATTGTTACCAGAGGAAAAAGAACGTGATCCATCCCCAGAGATCATCGTGGTGCATCTGGAATCATTGTTGCTATTATGTACTACCAAAAGTGTCAGAGAATTGCTGAGATCCAAGTCTGTGTATCCTTTGATAAGAGAATTACACAAAAACATTGAACATGATGAGGTCCAAGAGGTTTGTGAACGAATTGTTCAAATGCTAATGGGCGACGAGAACCCAAATGAAGAAAAAATTGAAGAGATCTTGGAGAAGGTTGAAGGTGAAGTTGGAGAAGTCAAGAAGGTTGAAACTGAGTTGGACAGTGACAGTGATGAGGACCAAATTATGGAAATTGCTTAGAAATGAATGCGCAGAAGGGGCCACTACTTAAATCCGTGCCTCACTACTAGTTAAAACCATTCTAACATGTAGATATACTAGAACGATAATGGGATTGTATTATGAGCCAGAAGACCGAGGCTTACGTAATACTCTGTTGAAGTTGAACAAAAAAATAAGAAACATTGAAAAGTCACAAAGTGAACCGACTTGCAACATTAATCACCACAGAACTTCCCCAATGGGCACCAATCCGCTGAGAGCTCCACCTAGGCCCGTGAAGAGGGAGACCAAAAGAGAGGGTCAGCGTAGGATTCCGTCCGCTCCAAAGGAAGAGGTTGATAATCCGGAAGACTTCACAGAGTACCCATTGAAGGCATGTACGAAGGAAGACATCGAAAGCGTGCGTACACATATTCTAAAGTTCCAGTCCAAGACTAAAGTGGACCCTGACTCATTTCATCAACCAGTGAGACTTCATCGTAAGGACACAAAGAACTTGCAATACCAATTGACAAGAGCTGAAATTGAACAACGTCAAAGGGAAAACGCTGAAAAGAAGGCCAAGTTAGAGGAACAAGCAGCAGCTGAGGCAGCTAGAGCCGCTGAAGACCCAAACCATGTCATGAGAAGAGCTGATATCAAAAACGATCCAAACGTGGCACCAGAGCCTGAAAAGACAGAAGAACAGAAGAAACAAGAGAGACTAGAGAGACAATTAAAACATATCGCCCCTGATGGCGGTGCAAGAAGGAATAAACAGCCTATAAAACAGAGGAAGACAAGACAGCTGAAGGCAGTGAAGGAAGAAGACAAGAAATTGAGATATGAGGAGTATTATCCTTGGGTCATGGAAGATTATGATGGTAAGAACACATACGTTGGTAGTTTTGAGGCTGGTAATTCAGATACTTATGCCTTATTAGTCTTTGACCAAAATGGTTTCAAAATGATACCTGCTGAGAAAGTTTACAGATTCACTCCAAGAAACAAGTATGCGACGTTAACATTGGAGGAAGCTGAGAGAAGAATGGCAGAAAACCAACTGGCTCCAAGATGGTTAATGAAACATTTGGATGAGAATGAACAGAAATTAACGAGATTTGAAAGAACACAGAGAAAATTGAAGACAGTGGTAGGAAGATCGGAAAACGATAAAGGTGGCCGTGATTCCGATAATGATGATTTTGATTTTGAAGAGGATTTCGCTGATGATGAAGAAGCACCAATCATTGATGGCAACGAAGAAGAAAACAGAGAATCTGAACAGAGGATTAAAAAGGAGATGAGAAACGCTAACGCTATGGGTTTGCATGATGATGAACATTATGAGGAAGATGATGATCTATTCGAGGATAGAAAGTTCGATAAGGAAGGTGAAAGGGTTCGAAAGGCACTGATGAAGACTGATGCCTCTGGGATGTATGAATCGGATGATGATGCTAACCCATACTTCAATGAATCTGACTTGGAAATTGATAATTCAGAGGACGAAGAGATAATCAAGGCTGATCTGAGTAAGCCGACTTCACCAGTGTCTATTAACCGTCAAGGTTCACCATCCCCAAGTACCAAGACTATCAGGGTGAAATCTGTGAACAAGCCAATTGGTGTAGTAGTTTTGAAAGCCTTACCTTCAGTACTAGTCAAGTTTCCAAAGGGTGACTGGAATCCAAATGCTAAGAAGCGTGTCGTTGAACATTCTGACTCTGAAGAGACTAATCGTTCCTCCAAACGTGTCAAATTGGAGAATGAAGGGCCAGAATTACCACCTGTGGTCAAGGTTGAAGATAACGGAGCCATTGAGTTGCCATCTGACGATTTGTTACAAGAACAAGATATCATTGATTTGGTTACTAGAGAAAAAGTCACAGCTAAGGAATTGATTCATAAGCTGAAACATAAATTGTCCAGGCATCCAGACAACACCAACAGAATCAAACTATTAGCCAGACAGCTACTAAAAAACCAAGACGGTATTCTTGTTTTAAAGCAATAGGCTTTTAAAGATGACATTGTTGATACCTTGTACGATAGACAAATTACACGATTATGAGCACGTCAACAATGTAGCAGTCATCTATTTATTCATCATATTGGCTTGACTTTAAAATGGAGGGAGACCAAAGAGAATATCAGAGCTTTAACATCCTGCACAAAGTAATAGAAGACACGTAGACCATCTGGGTCTTCACTCTTCTTGACGTCGTTCAAAGAGCCGATCTTTGTGGTCTCAAGGTTTTTTGTTAGTATGTTTCCTCTTGGTCATAATCAGATAGCTGTTGACAGAACTCACCTCAAAGGAAATATGGTATCTACCTGCTCTAATCTCAAGTTCTTGCTTACCATCACGATTCTTTGGCGGCCATTTTGAATCATTTTCTCTGGAATTTCAGTCAGTGACGCAATATTGCAAAGCATACAACAAGATTACTTACTTCATGATTTCACTGTCCTGTACTATCTTTCTAATCTGATCCACAACAGCTGTGCTAATAGTGACTGAGAGCGTTAGTCTTGTTCCTAAACCATTTCCACTCATGGTAACATACCCTCTTTCTTGATCCTATCTTCTCTTCTGTAATTGGAATTGTTTGTATACCTCAGAATACCATATTTTCCATCCTCACTGCTCTTGATATCGAACTCTTTACTGTTGTTAGTGGACTATCAACTGAACAATCATCAACTGTGACATACCGATGAATTCGTGCCCAAATTTACCCTTGTGACCGGAATAGTATCTCAAGTAGAACTCCTTGTCTTTTTGAATCTCCTTTGGCACCGTTAGACTCATTTCAACGCGTGAGTATTGCCCTCTTCAGCTTAACAGAATACTCTTTGTTCAATTTTTCGTCAATGAGAATGAGAAAACATAAAAAATACACAAAAATCCCATTTGACACAATTTTACCACACTAAATGTCACCAAAGCACTCATAAGCCGCAGAATTCGCACAATTCCACCCGATATACCAACAAGGATGTCCATCGATTCGCTGCCGCTGGAGATACTGGACTTTGTGTTGTCTTTGATCGATGATGTCTTCGAGTTCATGAACATCAGCCAGGTCTGCAAGGCTCTTCAAGCTGCTGTTAAGTCCCGCGTGTTGGTGATAAGCGACTCAGCAGGGAAGTCGGCGCTTTTCCAGGGAATTGCTGGTGCTGTTATCCACGCTGAGAGTGGCTCCAGCCTCGAACGCTTCCGTGGACAGATTTGCAAGTTTGCCTTCTATATTGTGGAGTACCACCATAAACAACCCACTGGCACAAATGGCTCAGAATCATTGATTGCCAACATTGTGGCGCTCAACACCAAGCAAAAGAAGATCACTAGGGTGCTTCTCTCCACTGCGGCCATTGAATCCCTTTATGACTGTCCACCATTGGCGATACCGGTCAATGAGCTCACTGATGACTGGATGTCCTATGTCAGCAAGACGATAGCGTATTCCCCGACACTGGACCCAAAGCTGCTCAGGAATGGCCAGTTGGAAATTATTGGCCACGATTATGAGTTCATCAACATTATCAACATCCCAAGGGTGTATTTCCACGTCAATGAGAAATTCGACTTCAGAATAAGGTCTAAACACACTGTTATGTTGGACGGGGTTTCGAATACCAGTATGGGTACACCAAGACTTCCGCCGTTGCTAAAATTCTTGCAATTATCAGAGTTCCCTTGTCTGACACGTATTTCTGATATCTCGATAGAGTCTGGGCTAAGTTTGAAGATCTTTGAGAGGTTTCAAAAGTTGAAGGAATTATCATTAGAAAGTGCCTTCACTGGTAATGTCCAGCTACAAATATCCAAAGACCATGAAAAGGCTACACTTGAGAACTTAGAAGTGCTAAGAATCACAGGGAATGCTATCTCACTCTCAGCTTTGGAGTTACCAAAGTTGGAATGTCTGTTTATCGCGTTATATGGTTCCAATGAAAGAAGCATTTCCCAGAGTCTATATTTTGAAGACGTTGAATTAGCTGTATTGAAACAACTCCACTTGGATATTGGTCCTTTCACTAAGGGGTTAGATTACATCACTAAGAAGATGGAAGATTGCTTTCCAAAGTTAACAAGACTCTCCATCAGAAGTAAGATTGGGTCCTTCACATCCTTCGAAAATCTACGGTTCGACAACTTGACTGAGCTAACTTTGAAGGCCAACAACTTTGCTCTTAGTGATCCACCACAAATTAACATTGGTTCAGGTCCATCACGAGCTGTGAATCCAGAAATTGATTCCAGATACTTGCAGTTTCCCAAGTTGGAAAAATTGGACTTGACAGAGTTCGATCCCTTCAATTCAAGTTTCCTTAACACGAAGGTGCATTTCCCATCGCTTAAAACCTTGAAGATCAGGTTCAAAGTCCTGAGTGATCCGCAGTACTATGAAATGATGCCAGAAAATTTCCCTGCATTGGAGTTCCTAATAATCAAGTATGCTAATAGATATGGCCCCTTGAAAAAACCAGACATCATTTTAAAAATTGGCAATTTATCTTCTTTGAGATCAGTACAATATGATAGCAATGTCCATCTTGAGATTGATGAAGCTTTTAGGAGACAAACATGCTTTAACGAGAGCCCAGGTCAGGCGTACCTGAGTTATGACGAATACATGAATGATGTGTTATAGGCGCATAAATAGTGAATTTGACTGTAACACCTGGTGATTTGACTACGAAAACATTAAGATTATCATTTTGATCATTAATTAATCGTTCATAGTTCATGCATATTCGTATTTAAAGGAAAACAATCTCCCCCGGTTCAAAGCCTGGATTCCATTCCAAGCAGTTCAATTCCAACAAGGGTTTTAACACAATTAACTTCTTCAATTTGATGTCATCTATCTTGATATTAATGAAGTTCTTCAAGACATTAGCGACATCAGACCTCCTAAAATCCAAATATTTGTTCAATGTTAATTCAAATGTCTCTAGGACTGGCATTCTCTCCTTGTTCAACTTGTACCCTGATCTCAAGTACGGATCTTTCAAGTCCAATAATAACTTCAGATTCTTCAAGCTCGCATATTTGTTCATACCTAGTGCCCAATGTTGAATATCAAACAAGTTTTCAAGGGTCAGTGATTCCATCAAAGGTATCTGTAAGTTACGCAGAAGAACTCTCTTCATGTATTTAGCAATCTTGGAAGTCCTATGATAAATGATGCTGTTGAAGAAGTCATTATTCCAGTCAACCGTCCCACGTAGGATACAGACTCTTAAATTTGGGAAAGTGACAGTATTTTCGAAATCAACCATTCTGACATTTCCTGACATTTCCAGTGTAGTAATAGATGCGATGGAGGTGAAACCTTCAAGGATTTGACTTATTGACTTCCGACAATTCCCTAGGATATTCAAGATAAAAGTTTGAAGCACTGGTGTGGAGACATTGGATACAGTGATGTCTGAGATACCGTTGCTATCTATTGTACCAAATGATCGAAGCTCCACAACTTCAAGTTTTGGTAAGTTCATGTTGATCAATGCAATGGAGTTTCCAGATAGTTCCAAACGTTTCAAGTTTGGTAAATGAGTGTGATGGGTTGGTACCTCTTCATCAGAAGATGTGAATGTGAATGAAACTGTTTCCAGTTTGGTGAACTTCTCAAATACTTCGAAATCAAATCCTCGCTTCAAGTTGAAACCTTCAAGGTGCTTAATGTTGGGTAGGTCACAATTTTTGAAGAATTCATTTGAGTCGCGAGCACGACAAGGCCCTGCTGATTGGTCATAGTTGATAACACCAATGATCTTTTCCAAATAGGCACCTTTGATGCGCAGATGGTGTGTGGGATCAATAGCGACAGATAACAAGGGCAGAGTCCTCGCCGAACGGAACTCATAGTCGCGGCTGACAATTGTGAGGGAGTCATATATTGGTCCACCCTTATCATCTACACCTTGCTGAATCAGGAGAGCTTCATCTGATCCATTCAAGTAGATAGTCCTTGTGGTTCCATATAGGTAGTTGTTTTTGCTGTAGGTAATGTCATTAATGTTATCCAAGCCAAAAGAGTAGTGTGCAGCTTGTTTGTTAAGAAACACTTCTGTGAGTTTCACTGAACTGTACTGCTTTGCTCTGGATATTATGGAAGTGTATCGATGAATTTTGACTTTCTGGTGGAGGGAGTATTCGAATACGATGTGTGTGTAGTTCCTGAAAGCTTGTTTGTAATGGATGTGGCTTTCAAAAAAATCCAGCTGGAGGTATATGGATGATACTGACTTGAATGTCGATTGTGTAGGACCGTCGCCTGTGATAAGAACCATCGATTTCACGATCGTTTGAAACTTCTTGCAAGCACCAGAGACAGATGCATAGTCCCTGATATCGTTCAAGTTCGAGAACACGCTGAACAGGATTTCATTGGGAAGCGACAGCAGAGAGCTGCTCATTCTGAATGGATATATGTGTACTCCAAAGGATCAGAAAACCTTTCTAGATCCTTGCCTGAGTGAGACTTAAGTGCCATTCCCAGGGTGTCTTAAGCTCTGTAGGACACAGACACAAAGACTTTTTTGAGAGCTGGGGAGTGAAAGAAATGGCAAAATAACACTGGTGTCTTTTCCTATTATAACCGAGTGCTATGAGGCTGCCAAGTAATAGTGCAATGTTTCAGAAATATTTAGTTAGAGAGAGTGGTAATGTCGCAGTGTCTAAATAATTCACTCGAATAAAAAGAAACAGAAGAACAAAGAAACCGACAAGAGAAACCGAGAAGACAAGGATGTTGCTGACATAATCACGGCTAAATCATATTTACTAAGTAACTTGGGCAACAAAGAAACAGGGCCTGATTATTTGAGCTTTGTAAGGCCTCATCAGCCATTGGAAACCATTTACTGTTTACAGGAAGAGTCAAAAGGCAAGGAATATGAACTACTTCTGCAGATAGTAAGGGTAATGCTGTGAATTGCGCTCTTGCACACCATCAGTTGGGCTTTGGGATTCACAAAGAAGCCAATATCTACACAGAGGAGGTAAAAGGCTCTTAGAATATAAGACGGGCAGCAGATGAACTTAGCAAAGATAAGAATGGAAAGAGGTGTTGATTGGCTGTTAGGGATCAGGGTACCTTGTGTGTCAAACTCGCCTTGTACAATCAGTTATTCTGTATATTGTTTAAACTATATATGAACTGGAGATTTAAAGGTCAGGAGTAAACAAGTAATTAAAATCCACCTATAACTGCACAAGCGTTGTAAACTAATTATATATACATCCAATTATATATAACCTGTGATCTTTACATAAGAAAAGAAACTGCCTTACAGCTTGCTTTCGCGGTTCTGACTTATGTAATCTTTGGGGCACTTTCTTATTGCGCTCTTCTTATACTATGTCGTGATTGTCCAGTTAGCCCAAGCCCATTCAATGAAGTGCTTAGGATCTAAATTTTTGGTATATTTCCATCTCCACGTTATGTGTGTACCATGTCTGGGAACTCGTATAAGAACTCCAGCATGCCAACTAGTATTAAAGTCTGAGTGAAAAAAGTCAACTGACCATTACAGCCTCTGATTGCTATCCAGTTTAAGTAACCAGACACACAGGGATCCACCCTTGTGCTTTGGAAGCTTTGGTTTCTGTTATGTTAATGTTTACATGTTTAAATGAAGAAACAATGGATCGTCCTAAAAAAGGCAGGAAATCCCGCAAAACCCGAAAGCACGTTCCAAGTCATGTGATCTACGCAGGATGAGTTCGCGTAAGTGTCAAGCTGAAACTTCTATATATTCTGAAGACACAACACTTTGAACATGTGTTACAAGTTTGAATTACACAGAGGGAGGGCATATTGAGATGTCCACCGTTCCCGTAACGCACGGATTGAAGACCTTGAAAGTGAAGGTCACACCTTCAACACCTTCTAATGAAATACTGGAAAGAGCTGCAACTCATTTCAAATTGGATCCCGCCACCACTGGTTTATTGTATGTGTCCTCCAATATTGTTGACTGAACGAGTAACTAACGCCACTATAGTCATAATAACACTGAATTGTCCCATGGACTGCCTTTCAGACTGTTAAATTTGCCAGCAGGTGCCAAGTTGGCGTTGAAACCAACAGAGTTGAAGGGACAATCAGAGATCACTGTCAAAGTCCAATTCATGAGCAGTAACTTCACGCCCTCATCCATTGTAAAGAAGTTCAATAGTCAACAGACCGTAAGAAGTGCTATCCAGGATGTTGAGAATGAATTGGGCATTGAGGTGTTTGGGAAAGGTCATATTTTAAAATTTCAAAGCATCACCAAGGCTGCTGGAGAGAATGAGATTCATGATTTGTCATTAGCACGGTTTGGGGTTGAGAACAATGGGATTATACGAGTAAGTATATCGACACCTAAAACCATGCAAGCTGAACCAAGCTCTTCCTCTAAAGTTGCCGAAGAGAATGTTGAAGTGCAAGAATCAAGTGCGAAAGAACAAAATGAAGCATCCTCCGTACCAGTGGTGTCTAATACATTACCCCTTACTGAGCAAGAAACCAAGACACCAATAGCTAGAGGTGACGTGGACAATGATATTGAAGTTAAAGATGCTGATGAAAAACCAGAGCCAATTCCATCATCAGATGCAAAACCGCTACAACTCGAGCCAGAGCCAACCTCACACCCTAAATCGCAACAAGCACCATCATCAACTAAAGAGATTCCACAACACGTCTATGTCTACAAGCCATCCAACGAACCAATCATACGCCCTTCAACTAACGACGAAGTCTATGAAGTCACTGTGTCGCATGCAAGAACTTATCAAAATATGTTATCCAAAGCCGCACATGAGACTGCTAAAAGCAAGAGACTACGTCAGGAAGAACAGAAGAAAAAAATCACTAATGTTGAATTTAGAATCAAATTCCCTGATAATGCAGCACTACAGGTGAATTTCAAACCTACTGACACTAATTCTCAGGTGTACGATTTCGTGAAGGGGACCCTGGTCAACCCTGACGAGGAATTCACTTTGAGTATACCTTATCCACCGTTAGAAATCAAGCATGACGCCTCCCAGCTATTGACAAACTTTGGGTCTCGAAACTTATTGATGTTCAACACATCAAGAAAGACTGGGGTGTTTTTGAAAGAGGAATATACTGCTAAGGCTAAGAGCCTGAAAGATGCCGAAGAGGTTAAGTTAGACCTGGCTAGACACTTGATTAAAGATGACGATGATGACGACGATGATGAAATCAAAGGTGGTAAGATCCATAATGGTGTGATATCAAAGAGTAAAGACAAACTCAAAGCACCTGCGGAAGAGGTAAAAGGCGGGAAGAAAGTACCAAAATGGTTGAAGTTGGGCAAGAGATGAAGGTTCAATGACTTCTACACATACTGTAATAATATAAATACTCAAATATACTAAGTCTATATTCTAAAACCCGTTGTTAGCACATGAGAAGGCAGAACCATAAATCCCACTTTTATAACTCAACACGATGGAATTAACTGAAGCATAGGTACCCGGACCAAAGATGTAAAACCCAATGATAATCAGAATGATATTCACAAGATACTCTATCTTCTCCTTAACGGTCAATCTTGGCCAAAACTCCCCAAAGTTGTTGAATTGGCCACGATATTTGTCCTGTTTCAATCTGATGTAGGCGACACCCCAGAAAACAAACCCGAACCAACAGTCAAACAGAGAGGACATCAACGATAGAAGATCTGAGAAGAATGGGATCACCTCAGCGACGACAAAGGCAAGAATCCAAGTCGCAACGTTGACCCCGACCCAGACACCCCAACCTTTAGCGGTATGGCTATATCTATGTCTTGACTTCTCATCAAATACATGGAAGAAGACCCATTGCGAAGTCACATTCGAGTATAGGGAACCAAGAAAAATGATCGTTGGGATAGCAAAAGAGAATGCAATGATCTTGTTGTTACCAGCAATGGAGCCAAAGGAAGGAGCAGTGATGTAATCGTTCCCGATATTGACGTAAATTATGGCACCAGCTAATGAAAAGACAACGACTTGGGCAAAAGTCACTGAGATAACAGCATATTTGAAATCACGGGGTCTCTTCATCTCAGCAATGAATGAAGGATAGCAAATTTGACCAACGAATGTGTAGACAATGTTTAAGAAGGCAGACATACCCTGAGTGTAAGTTGTACCAGCAACTGGCCACAAATGCCATTTCACCAATGTCTCAGGATCAAAACCTTCTGGATGATTTTGAGTAGCGGAAAAGATGATACACAGTAAGACAGCAACGAACTGAGTAGCGGCTGCAAAGATTCCGATCCATGACATGTGTGCAAATGTCCTTGGAAGCGAAAACATCAAGCAAATGACACCAGTGATGGCTGAAAAGGCCACAGTGCAAGCACCATGATTTGATACAGTGTTCAGGTATTTAGCACCAACAAGACAATGCAAACCAGCGATCAAAGTGTTGTTCAAGATAAAGGCGATAGCAGTCAACCAGTAAAACCAACGGTTGTTCCAAAATAAATGTTGACCAATATCACAGACGTTTTGCAACTTGGGGTATCTAGCACAGTAATCACCAATGATTAACCCAGTATACAATGTTGTCAATGAAACAAATACCGTCAAGATGAGACCTGGAATCAACCCCAGCACGGAATATGACCATGGGAAGGACAGGATGGCCAAGCAGATGTACTCTGAGAACAGTAACCCAGCAGTCTTCTGCCATGAACAAGATCTATACTTAATATCATGGCCATCTTGTTCCTCTAGCTCTTTCTGGATTACGGCTTCTGCCGAAGAATCGTCTGCAGTTTCATAGTCGTAGTTATAGAACTTCTCCTCATGCTTCTCAGCCTCTGACCGCATGTAACTGATGCTCATCTTGGTCTAATTCAGGGTTCCAGGACTACAACGTTTACAGAGTGAACAAAAAAAGGATAACGGCAACTTTTTTTAAGTAGATCTCGGTGACGCTAAACTTTAGCGGCGGCCACTAATTAAGGTTGGGGGCCACTGCTCTCGCAGTTAAAACTTATACAGCTCTTTTTCTTTTGATAATTGCTTATTGTCTGTGTGACGTCATTTGGAAAGTTCCTTTCCCTGTGTGGGAACCTTGTGCATGGTATCTGTGGTAACAAGATTTCATTGCAAAAGCTTTATAACCCATTTAGATGATCAGTTATACACGTTTCTGGTAGGAGGTTCTATCACTCACTGGACTCTCTTGTTCAGTATGGCGTCGCTTTCATCTCTGTGAATTCAGCAATACGACACAACTGTAACTCGTGGCTAATCGTGGCGTTCAGCCTCGTTGAAAAAATATGTCAAGATTTTCTTTTTGTTTTTCGTAGCCGTAGAAGTCCACATGCGGAAATTCAAGTATCAAGCGGCTTTTTTCCTGGTGAGCTAAGTGCCAACCGTTAGGACTACAAGCATGCCAAATATGTCTATGAGTCGTATTTTCGTGAATGTTTAAAATTGTCGCTGAAACAATATTCTTATAGGGGGCTAAGCTTTTTCATAATGTCTCCCAACCACCAATATCCAAAGTTCCTTCTAACTTTCTGGTGATGTAATTGGCAATGTTATTCTGCAACCACATCTGTCTTGTAAAGTGTTCATACTTGGAATGGTTCAACGTCAACACTTGACCTTGTCTTGTATCTGATTCATTATCCCCATTACTGTCAACGTATGGAGTTGGATGGAAGGAACCATTACCATTGTGCAATAACAGCAATGAACTGTGCTTTGGTAATAAGAAAATGCCAACATCACTCAAGCATTGGTTTTCAACATGATGATTACACTCACCTTTGCTAGAGGTAGCAGCCTTCTTCTGTATGTTTACAAAATCACCACAGATCAAACATATGGCTGGATCAATAAAGCCTTTGTTCTTGACTTGCTTAGACTTGTAGATCAACTTTATGAAGATGTCATCCAATCTCTCTGGTAGGTCAATCAATTTGATGACACCTGGATATTGAATAGTCTTAAATTGTAAGTCATTGTCTGTAGTTTGAATATGAGCGATAAATTCACTGAACTTCAAGTACTCAACCGTGCCATCTTGGTTGAATAAATTAATGATCTCTGATAGGGTTGGTAAGTTCAAAAATTTTGATAACCTATCAATTTCTAAACCGTCATCAATATTGTAATCAAATTCTGTACCCGTCAGGTCACCACAATTCCCAAAGACCCAAATGGCAACCTTTCTCAAAAATGGGCTAATTGAACGTGCTATCAAAGTGTAAAGAACCATAGGAAAATCAGAAGACTCGAATATATCATCAGGTAAGTTATCAAAAATTGGGTGGTTATCTCTCAGTGATCTTGTAACATTTAACAGATTCTCTAGAGTGGTATCATCAATGGTGATTGTGTCCAAGCTGTAAAAGTTGAAATCACCCATAAATGCCTCTTCCTTGATCTGAACCAGTAGGGTAGCTAGTGTTTGAATGACCGTGTGGATGAATCCAAGCTTATACACCGAGCTCAAAGGAACCAGATCACTTTCACAGCAGCCAGTAATAAATTCAAAGAAGTCAATATCTTCATAACTGTCGAAGATCTTCTCAGAACTCAGCAAGACCAATTTGCTAATAGCTTCTTTAGCACTTCTCAGCCCAAGTGGATGCTCCGTACCCAGCTTGCTTTCACTGTGTAAGGTACTTGCCACCCAGTTTTTTCTGAATTCGATCAATATTCTTAATGTAGTTAAAGTTTGATGTGACAGTTGTTTAACAACCAGTCCATCAGTAGATTCAACACCTCTTAAAGAAATCTCAGTCAGATTGATCAGGTCAGAGATTAAGCGAGACATGTGATCTCTAAAATGTGGTTTAGATGTAGCGGCAATCTTTTGAATCATTTGTGTCCAGATGTTGAAAAATCTACCAACAGGGCCTGGCCTTCTTGAGTAAAGAAGCGACACATAGTTTGGTTTCAATGACAATAGAACATCATTCAATTGCTTCTGAGAAAATTCAATTAGCATTGTTGTATCGGAGATTGATCTGCGTTCTAACTCTTCAAACCCATCATACCAAGATTCATCAATTCGAGTGAATGAGTTCAGGTTGTTCTTGTTAGAAGACCAAAGAATAGGAACGAATAAGTTGCCCAATGATTTACACAAGGGGCAAATATACTCTGAGTTCTCGAAATCTTCTGGGACGGTTCTTGTGATTTGAGTTTGACGGTCCTCTGAGGATACCAAATGATTCTTGTAGCACGAGTAATGCATACCGTGACCGCAACTAGACGTGATAAGGCTTTGATGAACATCAGTTGGGTTCGAAGCAACAAATGAAGGCCCAAAGACAGTACTATCATGTGCGTGTTTGAAGAACTCGTCCAATTCACCTCTAGCTTCTGCAGAGTTAGCAGAATCCATAGCCTTCACATCGTTGAAAGCCCTCAAAGACCAATACTTTTCCTGGAATGGCACACTTCTGTCAATAAAAGTGTTAGAAACGTTACAGACCACACCAAAGATGTCACCCGAATCATTTGGCATTTGGCACAAGATACAATGTTCTTCAGGGTATTTCCAAAATTTGGAATCGGCAGACTCATTTTGTTCAACCTCTTCTGGTTTGTTGTTCACATCATTCTGCTCCACAAATTTGCTTTGCTGCTTCTTGAATTTTGCCATGATCTTAGCTCTTCTTTCAATGGCCATTCTCTTCTTCTTCTCGAACTCAGTTACAACGTTTGAGACCTCCAGTGGACCAATCTTTAAGACATCTGGGTCAAAGTTTTGAACTTGCTCTTTCAAATAAGCTTCGACTGAATTGGTCTTAGCAGATAGAGATGTGAAGATAGCTCTGATCTTTGGATGGTGAATTGAGTATGAATTGTCTCTCAGGAATTTATAAAGGAGTGACCCCACACTTTCATAGAAGAATGGCTCATTGTGGTCAGCACGTAATTCAGACCAGATCTTTTCATTGAACTTGGAGGAATAGGTGAGATTCTTACCCTCAACGGCCATATGAATTAGCTGTAAGGTGAATTCAAGGATAGTCTCGAATTTGTCTAACCCTTCATTATTCACAAATTTCAGTGTACTTCTTAGGAACTGGACGAAAATTTTTGAGGATGTAACTTTGTAAAGCTCTGAGAAGATAGTCCCTTCAACCTCTGGTAGCTTTGGACCAATAAAAACTTCATCTGGTTTCATACCCAGTTCTTTCGCCTTTCTTTCTTTCAGCAACTTAACAGCATCCTCTCTCTTGTTAGAGCTGTAATGGACATAGTAGGGATCAATCTGATCAAACAGCCCTTCCTTTAATTTGTGAACACCAGTTCCGCTTCCATCTCTTGGGGGAATATAGTCAGCAGCTTTCTTCAAATACAAATCAAAACATTTTTCATGGGCTAAGAAATCTGGAATTTCAGCACATAACTTGGAGTAAGACAATGGTTTGAAGCACAGAGTGTGAATAATCTCCTTTGTGCATCTTAATTGGACTAGGTTTGTGGTTTCTTTCAAGTATGTGTCTTCTGAAAATGAATTGATAAAGAATAGCAAACACTCTTCAACCATCAAAGGTAATCCATTTTCATCATAGTCATCATGGTTGTTAAATTCTTCTGCTAGCCATGGCAATAACGCCCATCTGGTGAAGATTGTACTCAAAGCAAATTCAGGCTCACATAAACTTATCATTAGCTGAACCAAGTATAAGTCTCTTTTGTAGCCAGACTCCCTGATACCACTTGTCTGATAAATGTGCAATTGGCTTCTAGTACTGAACCCATTTCTCACCCAGATGCCAACCTTGATTTGAGACGACATAACAATCACTCTAAGTGAATGGTCAAGGTAGAAATTTCTGTGGTTCGCACCAACATCATCTAAGGAATAGCCTTCAACCAAATCAAAGTTTGAAAGTTTGCTGTACTGAATAGCCCAAGAAAGGAACGAGTGTAGCGGATGCAGAAAACTCATTTGCCCTTCGTGGACCTTGAAGTCAAGAACTTCAACGGTACCTTCGACAGTCTCAACTTTCTTCAGCTTGAAGTCACTGACATCTGGAGGAACATGATTACCATAATGTTCACTTTGAATGATGGATCCTGAAATTCTGGAAATAATGACACTAATCAGCTTGGAAACAGTTTGAGTATCAGCATGGACAAATGTCTTTGAAACCATCTCTGACATTGAGGATATCACAGAGTACATATTGAAGTACAAACCATAGTCATTGGTCTCATACTCAACATGTTCAACAGCTTCTCTTCTGAAGTTTGGTCTACCTTGGAATAACCACAAAACGTCACAAATTTGGCTTATGAATCTTTCAGATAATACATTTTCAAATGAGGCAGTCTTAGATAGCACACAGCAAATGTCAAAAAACACCTGACCAATCTTTCTGTTCTTGAAGGATGAGAGTGTTAGGTTCTCACCAGTTATCACATCCTCAGGTCTAACGACATGCATCTTAGTCAGGAAGCCATAAGCAACAGCGAGAAATCTTGTCAGGTCACCATGGTCTGCAATCAAAGTTGCATTGCTGGTAGAAGTGAAGATCTGTGAAGTTAAACTAGTCATACAACTGTATTCAGGCTCTCTGTCAGACAGGAAAAACAATTCCAACATAGATGGATAGATATCGACGTACTGGCAGCAAATTAAGGATCTGAATTTTTTGCTGGTTGTCAAGATCGAGTTGAATAAGTTATGAAGGTTCGATCTCAAAATCTTCCAGAACCTAGTATCAAAATACAGCAAATACTGGAATCTTGAACCATGCAACAGCACGCTTTTGTCTGAAGAAATCACAAATGGGTCATACTCGCAGACTTCCAGCAATCCTTCATCAATGTCCCATGCCTTTGGTTCGACCGCCCAGCTACTATTAGCTTGGCCTTCGCTGCAATTAGGGTGTGTGATGAGTGGGATTTGGTAGTTTATCAAAGAGCCTGGAATGTTTGGCTCTGATTCAGGGCAAATTGAAACACCAGTTCTCCATTTCTTGCAAAATGCTTCGCTGATCAGGTCTCTGGCGATGTTGTAGTTCCCAAGAATGGAGCCAGTACACATCTCATTCAACCAAAGAACAATTTCAACACACATCTCTTCCCTGAAGATATCTCTGGCACTTCTGATAGTAGTGGGCAAGCCTGCAGCTTCAAGGGCCCGTTGTACTATTAGCAATTCGTCGATTTGGGTAGACCCTAGCACCTTGGCTCGGCCATTAAAGTTCACCTCATCCGCAACCATGTAGGCAAAATCTTCAACTTTGTTGGTGGCTGCACAAATACCTTGTAAAGCATCACGGTATTGTCTTGTTTGGTCATTATAACAGT
>JAKTWU010000308.1:0-28210 GCA_030582435.1 Taiozyma onychis
CGGAAATACCTCTGGTGGCAGCTTTGGAAGTGGCGATAATAACACCGTCTTGCACTTTGATACCTAGGATAACATCCATTTTCGCTCGTTCTTTTTGTGATGTATAAAGATTAAATGGTTGAAGATCGGCTAATGTGCAAAGATTGACCTCTTAGAAGCGTTGTCGGTTGTCAATTCTCAAAAGTAGTCAAACCTTTCTCCTGTTAACATTGAAAAGCCTTCTTCGATTTATTCAGAAAATTAATTCCGCGAATTTTTCCCGAGTTGTTTTATTTCACCGAGAGAACTCTTTATTTAACCGATGCAGACGCGAACGCGTAAAAGCGCCCAATTTTCAACATAAAACTGATAAATTCACGGGATTCACGCGTCGTTTTGATATAAACGAAGCTAAATCACAAATCAGACTCATCCCCAGCCACCAGTAAACAGCATGCCCACATTCCAAAGCGAGATGGTTGATCTGCCACAGCCTGCAGAGTCCTCCAACACTTCCTCCCCTATCAATCCCAACACATCTTCAAGACAAATCTCATCATCACCAACAAAGGCAAAGCTTACAACAACGAACACACTGACGCCAGAATCCGAGAACGACGCCTCCGAGTTACAAGATTCTGTCAAGAGCAAGACGCCATCCTCCTCCGATATGATCTATTACTATGAAAGACTGTTGCCATTCAGATACGTCTTCCAATGGCTTAACCATTCACCAAAACCTCAACCTGATTTCACAATGAGAGAGTTCGCTTACGAATACAGATCAGGGGCATATCAACGTTACAACTCCTACCCTTCAATGGAAGACTTCAAACAATCGGTGATTAAGGCCAACCCAACTAGATTCGAAGTCGGTGCTGTGTATGCGGTAAACCCAGTTGATAGGAAATCATTACCAAAATCTGCTATGAAACCATTGGAGAAGGAATTGGTTTTCGATATCGATTTGACCGATTATGACGATATCCGTACTTGCTGCTCAAAGACACAGATCTGTATCAAATGTTGGCAGTTCATCACGGTGGCTACAAAGGTCTTGGATAAGGCCCTAAGAGACGATTTTGGGTTTGAACATATGATTTGGGTCTTTTCTGGTCGTCGTGGTGCACATTGTTGGGTCAGTGATAAGAGAGCCAGAGTACTTGATGAATCAAAGAGAAGATCCATTGTGGAATATCTCGACGTGTTAAAGAATAAAGGGACCAAGAGATTAGCCATTAGGAGACCCTACCATCCACATGTTGAACGTTCATACGAGCTCTTAAAGGCTGAATTCATCCCATTGATATTGGAAAACCAAGATCCATGGAGAGACGATTCCAAAGCTGAAGAACTATTGGCCAAATTGCCAAATGCTAAAGTCAATGAACAGTTGAGAGAATTATGGAGAAGAAAGCCTAACAGATCGTCATTTGAGAAATGGCAAGATATCGATGACGTTGCTAAAAGAGTATCAGCCAAACAACTTGAATTGAGAATCATTATTGAAGCCAAACAGGATTTGATTATGGAGACGATGTATCCAAGATTAGATGTTGAAGTCTCCCGTCAAATGATCCATTTATTAAAATCTCCGTTCTGTATCCATCCAGGTACAGGAAACGTTTGTGTTCCCTTTGATGATAATAAACCATTCGACCCCACCACGTCGCCTAACCTACGTCAAATCCAACAGGAGATTGAAGACTATGACCATACGAGCCAGGGAAAGTCACCAGAGAAGAAAATTCATGATTGGGATAAGACTAGCTTGAAGCCTTATGTTGACCTATTCGCTAAACATGTTAACAATTTGCTGAAAAGCGAGAAAAATGGGAAACGTGAGAGGGATGATGAGGATGATATAGAATTTTAGGTGTATTTATAAAAAAATGTCATTTTGGAAGCATGCGACCTAATGTATCATTGTAATTCTTTTAAACACCATTGTTTATCTATCAAAGCAGAGACAACTCAATAATTGTGATAATGTTGAGCCTTCCTGTGCTCTCTTTTCAGCACTAAGACTCTTAATGGCAATCTGCTGTTCACCATGACCAGCATGATACCATTTCAGCACCTGTTTATCGACATCAACCTCGAAATGACCCCCTTGGGAAATATCCACCACAATATCGTCTTCTTGGAAATGCCATTGAGGTAAGAAAATCTCAGTTGGCAATTCTGTATTGGTTGATGCGTCAGCTTTGAGTTTCAAGTTATAAGTGGTCTTTGATAAATTGAAATCAGCATCGATAAACTCACCATTCAACTTGATAACATACGGTCTAGTGATGGCATCAACGGCTCTTAGACCCTCATGACTTGGAACAGTATCTGATGATCCAGTTGAGTTTGGTGATTGTGATTCGAATCTAGTCAAGCGGGAACTCCTCCCGCTTAGTGTTGTAGAGTCAGAATCAGCTGAAATTGGTAAGTCCTGTTCTTTAACACCAGTTTTCAACAATGCAGAATTCGAAACCAAATCACCAAAATCATCATCTTTGGACCAAAAGGAGAAATCTTCACAATTGAACCGATCGCCCCATTTATGGCAGTTGTCAGAGGTGTAACACCACCAAGAATGTGACAAGTTGGATCCTTCTAAGGCAAACGCTAGGGCATCCAATGCCGAGGTCTGAGATTTGAAGTCATCAAGCTCATACGCCCTCTTGTCATCCATATCAAAGGGCATACCAATCTCTGAAAAGATAACAGGAACACTCTCACCCAAATTTTCAGTCACTTCCTTCTTCATTTCATATAATTGGTTCTTGAAAGATCTTCTAATGGCACCTTCACCAAATACAATACCAAACACTGGGTTTAAATAGCGACCACGCATCACTCCTAGGGTATCAACATTGTATTTGGAGTTCCAAGTCTTGAACATTAATGATTGGCCATCGTAGTAATGAGCACAAAACACAGTGTTCTTGTCGACAAGATCTGTGTTTTTGATCTTTGGTGGGATTTGTAGAGTTGGAGATTGAAGGAAGATCATATTTTCTGGGATGATTGGTCTGATGGCATCTCTGAATGGTCTGTAATGATCCAAGAAATGGTGATTGATGAAATATTCTTCGTCAATTCTATCCCTGGTTTTTGGTTCAACACTGAAATAATCATGAGTCAACGCTTCTTGGTTCTCTGGATCCCAGACACCGTGCTGGGCCCAAATACAAGTTCCCAACTCCCAACCAGGGTCCCTTTTAAATCCATAATGGCTATCATACTCATTAGTCTCCACCCAGGCCCTAACGCCCTTTGGGTCAATAAATTTCGTTCCAATCTTCTTTGGACCAGTGACAGTAATCTTATAAACGTCAACTTCAGCAGGTAACCCCATACCTAAAGTCAGTGATTCAATGATTGTAGGGCAAGTCCCAAGTCTTAATTTGGAATCTGGTGGTATTTCAGTAATGTCAAGGGTTCCTATATAACCCGAATTTGGTTCATTCATTGATTCCACACCAAGGATGACTTCATCGAACAGATCGGACTCCATATCTTTGATTCTTTGCACCAAATGTGCCACGGCCTTGATGAAATGGCGTTGTAAATAGTCCTGAATGTTGACACTATCGATGATTGCTTTAGGAGCAAATGTCTTACCGGCAAAGAACAAGGCAAACATCGTACCGGCAACAAGTCGCTTGTAATTGGTGGTCCATAGCATCTTTGGATAGGCATCAGGGTCATGAGGGAAGAAGTTCTCTAGCACAGCAGCCTCTGTTTGCTCAAAGTTCCTTGGATCAAACCCAGCAGCATAGAGTGTCCACATTGGAGCGCCATCGCCGCCTGAGTACCTAGACCAGACGTCCTGATGTGGATCCAAATAGACGTACAGCCCACCAACCTGTCTGACCAGTTTGAGCACTTCCACTGTGTACTCGATGAAGTCCTCGTCGTACTGGCCTGGACCTTTGTGCTCCAGCGCCTCCCAGGTGAAGATGTATCTGATGGAGTTGTATCCCAGGTTCTTGATCCTGTGCAAATGCTCCAGCGCTTCTTCCAGCGGGAACGGTCTACCGACAAAGGACACGTTGTCGCCGTCGAAGAAGAGGCCCTCGTTGCCGCTGAGTGGTCTGTGGCTTGGGAAGTTGGGTTTCTGAGGGAACTTAGCGCTGCCGTCCAGGTTGATTCCCCTGAGCTGCACTGTTCTGCCCGTGGAGTCCACAAAGTTGCCGCGTCCGTCAATAGTGACCTTCCCGGAGAGGATTTCCGCCATTTTGTATGTTTTGTGTTGTTTTGTCCTGTGAAGAGAACGTAATTTGACACATTTTCCCATTGATCCTCCCTATAATAAGGAAGCCTGGTTGGGGCAGCAATGCTGTGTACACAATTCTACCGCGAAAGCGTTTTATAAATACACAAATTTCATATCACATGACTTCCACGTGACCCACAGAAAACACAGCCAATAAAATTTGAGTAAAAACAAATTTCCCGAAAAAAATCACAAAAAAATGTGAATAGTCAACCTTTAACGAAAGGACTTTGATACCAGAAAGCCTCAAATATACCAGTCATGGGTCCAGCCACATACACTTCCATCGTCAGAGCCGGTGACTTCATCTTACGTACCCCTTTCTTAAGATCTGTCTTTGTCCCAGCTGCCAAATTCTTCACCAACTATGCCGGTTACAGAGAAATGGGTCTAAAATTGGATGATATAATCCATGATGAGAACCCAATCGTCGAAAAGGCCATTTCCAGATTACCAAGAGACGAACTATACGCCAGAAACTTCAGACAAGTCACCGCTGCTCAATTAGCCATCACCCACCACTTATTACCAAAGGAAAAAGCTGTCAAGGCTGAAGAAGACAAACCATATTTATTACCATACCTATTGGAGTTGGAAGCTGAAGCTGCCGAAAGAGAACAACTAGACAACATCGCCGTTGCCAAATAGAATGACAGATTTATGAATGGGAGCTTGTATATTCAACTGATAAAGTAATAAAAAAAAAATGAACTGATATTTATATGAATGGGAATTGTATACAAAATTTAGAGAAAGTGAGTTGGCATAGGATTGTACATGTCGAGGTGTGGATGGTGATCCCGTAGTGTGTTTGTTTCTTGCTACAAATGCGTCCATTTATTACAAAGAGTTAATCCTCAAATCATTTATTTATGTCTTCTCTCTAATAATGGTACTCATCAGTAGGTTGATCAGCTGTGTTTGGGAACGCAACGTCTTTCAAGATATTCAAGGCACCATCTTCTAAGATCAAGTCTCTCAATTGCTCGTTCTTAGCTAGCAACAAACCTGTGAACCCAGCTGAATTAATCCCCAATTTCTCTTTATAATACCCGTTGGATCTTGGAACCACCATCATCCATTTTCTGGTGAAGATAACATTGTATGCCACTGGCTTCCCAGCATCTCTTAAAACGGTCAATGCACGTTGTAACAAAGATGCAAAGACCATAGTGATATAATCTTCATCGAATAATCTTTCGTCACGAGGTAATGGGAGGACATAATGGGCAAATGGTAAGTTCTTGCTTTGTAAAGGTTCTCTCTTGGAGGTGGAGATGTATGCTTCTTCAGAGGCTGCGATTTCAGCTGGGAATGGAGTGAAATTATCCGGGTATTTCAAGATTTGTAAATGCTTATGAGGTTGAGAGGCACCAGCGTTCTCACCACAATTGTAAAAGGCAAAGAATTTTTCACCTTTGGAGGATTTGGATTCTAATTCTTTCAAGACTGTCAAAGAGCCAATCAGTTCAGTTGGTGATAATGGAGAAGTTTGTGGTTTAAACTTGGTTGTGGTTAATAGCAAATGGTTTGCGGTGATTGGATATTTGTTTAAAAGAATGTTCAATTCCCCATTGGCATAGTCTTTTAACACGGTTGAAGGTTCATCTGGGTTCAAGAATGGATTGAAATCCTTTGGTCTCTTCTCCTGTTCCGGGTCATCCTCTTGAGTGGGCTTTTTAGCTAAAGACGGAGCAAGACTCAGGACAAACTGTGTATCGTTATCCTCGATGTACTGCTGTGTGGTTTCAGTGAAGACGACATCACCACTGGCAACGGCCTTGGTGTATTTGTCTTGGACCAATTGGTTGAAGTCTTTAGGTAGATCGAAGCCTGGCATTGTGTTGGTTCGGTGCTTTGTAGGTGTTGTTTATGTGTGTGTGATGGTTTTCTCGATGGTTGGTGAATTTTCCATAAGCTGATGGCTTTTGCCGGGGAGACGCTTTAGCGGGCTTTAGCGGGGAATCTCCGCCTAGAGATCCGCTGTGCTCCTACCGATATCCTACCTATACGCTTCTCAGCCTAGAAGGAAGCTATTACAACAACTATCGAACTGAATGAAATTCTATTAAAATAACTGGTATTTACTCTTTGCTCTTCCACTTGGGAAACAACACACAAAACCCCCTTTAAACATGTTTAACAATAAAAAAGTTCTCTCATTATAAAATTAACAAAACACAGGAAACAACTAAAAAACTCTCTCAAATCTCTTCTTTTACATGATGATGGATTCTTTTTCAACATTGGCACCAATGGTCTTGTGAGGTAGGACTTTACCACCGTTAACGTAGATCTCATCCTTGACTTTGACGTCATCACCCAAGACGGTGACACCTTCTAATCTGGCCCATTTACCAACTTCAGAGTTCCAACCGATAATGGTGTTCTTAACCCAAGCGTGGTCCTTGACGGTAGAGTTGGCTAGAACAACAGAGTTTTGGATTCTGACACCGTTGCCAATGACAACGTTTGGACCTAAAGTGACATTTGGACCAATTTTGGCATCAGTGCCAATCTTGGCTGATGGATCAATTAAAACGTTACCTTCGTAACCTGGGGTCAATTTTTCAGGAGACTTCTTGGCCAAGGAGTTTAGATATAGAGCAGTACCGGCTAAAAAGTCCTTTGGTTGACCAACATCCATCCAGAAACCCTCTAAATCAAAAGAGTATAAAGACTTTTGTTCAACAAGGATTGGGAAAGTTTCCTTTTCAATTGAGGTTGGTTTCAATTCGATTAAATCGATAACTTCTGGGTTCAAGATGTATAGACCGGCATTGATTCTGTTACCAACGAATTCGACTGGTTTTTCAACGAATCTGTCAATCAAGTTTGGAGTAGCGATATCATGGACAATGACACCGTATTTAGAAGGTTCGTCAACTTTTGTAGCGACAATAGTACCTTTACCACCGTGAGCCTTGTGGAAGGCAACCAATTCTTCAAATGGGTACTCACAAATAACATCAGAGTTCAAGACAAAGAATGGAGAGTCGTCTTTTTTCAAAACTTCTTCAGCCAATTTCAAAGGACCAGCAGTACCTAAAGGTTCAGTTTCAACAGAGAATGTGATCGAGACACCGAATTCCTCTTCGTATTTCTTTAGAGTGGCAACCATGACTTCAGGTCTGTAGTTGACAGCCAAGACGATATCGGTAACACCAGCATTAGCCAGGGCTTCAATTTGATGCAAGATCATTGGTCTGTTTGCGAATTCCACCAATGGTTTTGGGACAGTTAGAGTCAAAGGTCTCAAACGAGTACCGTAACCACCGACTAAGATTAAACCTTTCATTGTGTATGTGTGTATGTGTGTATGGGGTGAGTGAATGTGAAGTAATTGGCTTCAAAGAGTTCTTTTATTAAAGAGAAGGAGAGAAAAACAGGGAGATTCCGTTTTGTTTTTATACTTTTTTTTCTCGACGAAGTGTTTTTTTTTTCTTTTCGGTCGTTTTCTTTTTTTTGGTGTTCGAAATTTGGAAATTGGCGCGTTTTGTTGTTGAAACAACGAGGATGAGGAGGAAGAACTAGGAAATAGAAAGATGGAAATAATGTGAAGAAGTTGAGAACAGACTTAATGTGTGTGAAATCTGTAGAGAAGTTGTACCTGAATATTTTAATGTGTGTGTTTCTTTATAAATTATGTTTATATTCACATGTTTCTGTGGTAGATGCACTCACGTGGTTATCACATACAACACGAGTTTAACGTGTCGTTGTTGTCATGGTTACTGTGGTTACTGTGGTTTCAACAGTGCATGTGGCTGGACACAAAACGTCAATCCCTGTCTGTTTTGTCTGTTTTGTCTGTTTTGTCTGTTTTGTCTGTTTTTGGCTGTGAGGAGATCACTGATACTCAACACATATCAATACAATACGCTTAATACACTCAATATCAATATAATAATACACTCAATACACTCAATCTACAAATAAAATCAACGTCCACTTTCACATCCAAATACAATCTCAGAAGATGGGGAAGAAGCATTCGGGAATTCTTCGACATGGCTAACCACTAACGTAATACAACTTCCACTACAACAAGTTAAAGATGATTTGGACTCTCTAGAAGTTAACCAAATCTTAAATAAAGGACATCATTAAAATTTCGTGAAATATAAAGGACAAAGTTGATAAAACCAAACAAATAAAGAAATGCAACGGCAGAGGGAATGATATATATAATACAGTTAACGTACAGAACCATCAGTTCTGTGATTTGATGGGAGCATTGGCATTCGTATTGGAGTTAGTCAGCTTGTTCATAGCAGTGGGGGTCCTCATTTGGTTTTGAACACCATTAACTTGGTTGGAATTCTGAACACCACCTTGTGGTTGCTTTGGACCTGGCGCTGGTGATGATGGATTAGAGGTGCCATCTTGAACCTGTTGGTGCGCTTGCTGCTGCAATTGTTGCTGCTGTTGTTGATGCGCTTGTAATCTTTGTAATTGTTGATAATACACTTGTTGTCTCTGATGCATAATGGATTCTTTCAGAGTTTCATAGGCCTTTGATAATAACATACCACCAAACCTGATCACTTGGGTCTCATTAGAAATAGAGTTCAACTTGGCAGGATCATTACTAAATGGTTCATTCGTAACATCATGGATACTGTAATCAGAATCAAACTTCCATCGATCCTCTAATCTCTCTTGGGCGTCAATCATTTCAACATCCGCATCATCATCAGAACCGATCACTTCATGCTTTGAAATCATGGCTTTACGATCAATGTAAACCTGACCTAATCTACCCACTCTTTTCCTGATGGTCATTATCGGTTCACTTGTAGTGACTTTGTCCTGTGAAAATGGATTGTACTTCTCAGGTGTGAATTTTTTGGAAACAGATTTGGTCTTTTCATTGAATAAAAACCCATCATTTTCCCTCGATGATGCACCTTTATTAATAAACCTGTCCAAATGACGAATATAACCCAGACTTTGTACGTCGAAAAAGGATGAGGTTATTGATGAGTATGGCGTATGACTCTTGTCAAGGATCTTTTCATTCTGAATATTGATATCAAAATATGGGTTGTATGGATCATCAGTGAAGTTTGTAAAACCAACATCCAATTGTCTTCTCTTTTTCAATTTCTCTTCAACAAACTTTTGCATTGAATAATCCTTGTTCTTCAACAAATGTTGAACGGTTTCCAATTCCATATCTGGAATCTTGGAAGGAGGTAACTTGACATAAGGTTGAAATTGTTGTGGAGAATCTGAGCCAGCCAGTTCCTCTGCATTTTGTAACTTGTTCTTCTCTAGTAAGTTCGCATTATTACCAGTTTTGGATAAGCCTTTCTTGTCTTTGATGATATCTTCCTCAATTGGTTGTGATGATGGTGTTGCTGGCGGAATGATTTTTTTCTTCTTATGAGCAATCAAATCTTCATCAGAATCGGTAATCCCCAGTTCACGTTTCAGCACTTTAACTTTACATCTTAGTTCAAAAATTTCACGCTCAGTTTGAATAGCTTCTAATCTTTTCAATTCTCTCTTTGCAACAAGTGAAGCCAACTCCTTTGTGCTCTTCAACTCTTGATACAATTTGATCAACTTATCAGAACTTTGAGTATCGGCTCTTCTTGTCTTTCTTTGTTGTCTGAATTGTCTCTGTCTGAAACATATATAAGCATCACTATCATCTTCACCAGTGAATTTCAAAGTTGGTGCTATCGTCTTACCCAATCGGGCAATCTTCTTCTCTTTATAATAATCATAAACTTTGTCACCATACAAGTCAATCAATTTATCCAATGATCTTGGCTTTGTGGGAAGTTTAGCATCAAACAAGGAGACGAAAGGATGGACTTTCAATTCCTCGGCAAGAACTTTATTGATATTTTCCACCGATGATTTGTCAAATATCAACAATGCAACTTTAATGTCATTCAATTGTAAGATTTGTTGTGGATCTGTCATCAAGAATGGTTGTTTCTCTGTAACGATTTTTTCAAATTCGTAAAAAATAATTTCAAACTCATCTTCAGTCAATGGTGCTATGTTTGTCTTGTCTGATTCCAATGACTTGTTGAACCTTGTTAAGAATTCTTCATCATCGTCATCCATATTATACAGACAACCTGCATAGTCTTCAACTTGACATGACGATTTGATATAAGAATCAGGTTCATGGAAGGTACCAGTATAATACTTCCCAGCCTCGGACCACACTTTGGAGGCATCAGGCGTAGGGATGTAAGCATCGGAAGTGTTACTTATCCCAGTATTCTTTAGAATTTTTTGTAGATGCACTTCGTCTTCTTCATTCTTATCCACACCAGTCTCAATCTCTTGTAAATCTCGCTGTTGAAGGTCCTCATTATCTATATCTGATATTTGACTTTGTTTAAAGATCTGCAGCGTCTGCTTTGTGGAGATTTTCCTTTGACGGAATCTGTTACCGGCTGAAGAAGGTGCAACGGCCATCTTTTATTATAATGTTGCGTGTGTGTGTGTTATGTGCAAAAACTAAAAATACAATTGGAACAGAAGCATTGAGAGCCACCGCAGAGTTGTTCAATCAAGAAGTCTGTGGTTGGGGAAATGAAGTGAAAATGTCAGTAACCGGGGCAACCAAATAGCCTTTTCCCGCGAATTCGTTTGATGAAAACTCCGACGTTTTTAGGGGGAAAAGCAACCAGCGTCAAAACAAACAAACCAGCGGCCAAAAAGTGGACTTTTTTCAATGGGAACGCGTAGTTTTGAGCAGATATTCGCGTGTAACAGCGGCTGTTCAGTGGGAAACGGTGTTTTCCTGTTGGTTTTTGCGTGCGAATTGGCTGTTTCCAGGCTGTTTTTACGGGCAAAACGTCGTCTCCTTTGAGGACTTTTTGTCGTTTTTTGTCGTTGAGAAAATTTTTACGGTGGCGAAACACTTTTTCTATGGAAAAAGAAGAATTTTGAGAAATTCGCGGGAAATTTACACTGGTATTTGGGCGCGAATATTACCATATTCGGTTAGCGATGAGTGCCTATATCATCAAACTATCTGTAATATCCCACTTAGCACAGCCATAACGTGCTTCACTCTTGTGTCCAGTCTCTTATACTCACCCAAGATCTCATGATATTGAAGTTGAAGCTCGTCATTCAAGATCACTTGGTTAATATTGTCAGTGTCCAATGTGTCAACCTCTTGGAATAGATCGCTCTTTAGATTGATACCTTCAAAGAAGGACCAATTCTTTCTCAATTTCTCAATGGTGGTTAAATTTAGATCTGTCTTGTTCAAGTCCACTTTTTTGATCAGTTTCCCATCCAGAATACTCAACAAATAGTCCAATGAATTTTGTAAAGTTTGGAAATTGTGATAAGTTTTGGAACTCTTCAGTTCCGTCTTATTGATTTGATTAGTGGGGAAAACACTGATTTTCTTCAAAGATGGATTCTCGATCAATTTAATGATCTCTCTATTCGGTTCCAAGTAGCTTGTGATTTCATTGGACAAGTCATCATACAATTCTTGCACTTTATCAAGAAATTTCTCCAAGAGTTTGAACAAGATGCATGAGAATTCATTCCTGAATTGTAAAGAGGTATTCAAGATAAAGCACACGTTATTAAAAAATCTCTTAAATTCTAAGAAGAATCTAAAGATTGGCAATTTCTTGGATGATAAATCATGGGTGTTGGAAATGTTTGTTAGATCGTGATATGGTTCAAAGACTTCCAAAGAATTTAACTCTTCAACTTCTTCAACATAAAAGACAATGAAACTCTCTTCTAACAACGGCAAGAACTCACCATTCATGAAATCATTGAAGAAAGCCAATGGTTCCTCTTTTCTATCCTGTGATATTAGTGATGTGCCTTGAACGAATAACAAGAATGGCTCAAGGATATATCTCATATTTAGGATATTAGCAGGGATAATCTTGGTTTGTCTCAAAAACTTATTATCCTCAATGTATGGGGAATCTATTTTCGATAAATCATAGGAATTGATGAATCCTGGGAATAAATCCTGTAGAACCACTTTCAATTGATTCGTATGTTCCTGGTTGTAATCAACTTTATAGAATTGAAACAACGAGTTGTTGGAGTTCTTGCTCTCTTTATATGAATAGCTGTTCGATAATTTGGAAGTCAGGAAAGAAATTTCTTCATTTGATATGTAGGTTAACACCAAGCTCTTTGTCTCTTTAGTTACCAGTTCCCAAAGTTTTGAAGCATCTAAAATGTTATGAGGATCTGATGCATCATCTCTTAGTTTGATCTTGAATCTATTTGGATTGTTGGCCTCTAGTTTCCTGTTGATGAATACTAAAATGTGGATAACTTGTAAGAAAAACAGTAGTTTCTTGAAGAAGTTCCAGAACAAATCCAACAATACTTGTGAACTATAGGTATCCTCACTCAACACTCTAAGCAAGTTGTTTGAATATTGAATAGAGTTAAGAGCCTTGATACTCCTCGACTGTCTCAGTTTAGTATCTTCCACAACTCTATTGATCAATTGGTTCAGTTCACCAGGGATCCTTTGGATAACGATTCTTATAGCGGTTTGTAATTTTCCTTGCTTTTGAATGATGGTTAGCAGCTGTAGGATTTGATTGAAGGGGTTAGCCTCATCCAAATTGTTTAGTATGTTAACATTGATATTATCATCTTCTTCGTCCACATTTTCTTGATCGGAAGTCAACTTGTTGAAATTGGCAACGAACTGTTCAACTCTCTTGTGTGATTCTTGGACACCTTCAGCAATATCAGTTTCGATGGTATTCATCAGAAATCTTTCAACGCTTGAATAATTAGTTGAATCACCGTTCAATTTCAAGAATTCAGAAGCACTGTTGAAAAAATTGAAGTTCTTCTTAGAATAAGCAATGTTATGGAACTCTTCAACAAGGATTTCGAATAATTGATCCTGTTGAGTCTGATAATAATCCTTCAAGTTTGACAAGGCGGAAAGTTCCCATAGACCATGCTGAGCTGCCTTTTGGTTGACATCTGATAGGATAAATTGAGCCTTGGAGTAATTCTTTTCATTGATGGAAGATTCCAATTCACTTGGAGAGTTTTTCAAGTGGTCAATGGCAGTCAAGAGGATGATCATGTCGTTGTAAGATTTCAAATTCTCGTTCAAAGTGTCTAGAGTCTCGTCGTTTTCCCTCAGGCCCCGTGCTGCTTCGTCAACTGTCTCCTTTAGATCAACAACAACGGATTGTGAGTTGGACACATTCGTGACGACAGAACGATATGAACCAATGCTTTCGTTGAACGCTTCGAAGTGTTCATTGACCACCGATTTCAATCCTTTTGAGATGCGATCTTTCAGCTCGAGAAATTCACCGTGTCTATGGGCAAGTCCCACAGATGTATTGTCGAGCAGTGGCAAAGCGATATCCAACGGGTTAGCATCGTCCTCCGTGGTCTGCCTCCAGTCAATTTGGACCTCTGATAACAGGGCTATAATGTGTTGAGTTAGCATCGGGATCTTATTCTTCGGACACAACTGTGTTCACTGTGTTCACTGTGTTTCGACGGGTAACTCACACTGCACATTGTCCAGCGACTGCTTCTTCCGCACCTTGTGGCTGTCGCTGTTGTTCTGCATTTCCCTTACGCTGCCGATTAGTCCCTTTGTTAGTCCCTTTGTTAGTCCCTTTGATTGTTTGTGGACTGGTTGTAGGTTCATCGAAAAGAGACTAGGACTTCACGTGGCCGAACCGTGTTTGCCTCGGAAGTGGCCGAACCTGTTTCGGAATTAAATATTTTTGACACCAAACTTAGTGGTCTCGAGTAGACTTCAGTGGCCAAAAAGCGTCAAAAAGAAGATAAAAAAACCTTTGAATCGTATGAAGTCCCTTGAGGAGATAAAGACTGAGATCCTGAAGGAAGCTGGTGTTGAGGATGAGGAAGTTGCTGCGTTCGTGGTCAATCTGTACAGGGACTCTGCCTCGTTTGAAGAGTTCAGATCATCATTAGAAGAGATGGGAGCTGAGTTCCCACTACAGTTTGTTCAAAGAGTACATGGCTGGCTCCGAGATTTGGACATTGCCGGGCCAGTGAAGGAAGAAGAAGGTGATGGTGAGAAATTTATACCCAAAGAAGAGGATCAGTTCCAAGTTCTAAGGCTGGCTAATGACAAGAACATCATCAAAGAGGAGGACAAGTACGATGGTGAACACCTACTCCATGAATGGAAGGATTTCAAGAAAGACGAAAGCGAAGATATCAAAATACCTTCAAGAAATAGATCAAGAAGTCCCAGAAGATCCAGTGACACTAAAGATTTACGAGAAAGAGAAAACTACGATGATCAACCGATTGTTTCCAAAGTTTACAAAGGTCGTGTTAAAAACCTCACCAACTTTGGTGCATTTGTTCAGATATACGGCGTTAGAGGCTTTAGAGAAGGTCTTGTTCATATCTCTGCAATCGATAAAGCCAGAATAGACCATCCTTCTGACATCTTAAAGAGAAATCAGGAGGTTTATGTCAAAGTTGAAAGGATCGATGGTCACAAGATCAGCCTATCCATGAAGACAGTAGATCAGCTAACGGGTGAAGAATTAGTACCCCAGAACTTTGAACCTAGAGGTAGACAAGTGTACACAACCAATGTGAAGAAGAGACTAACGTCTCCTGAACGGTGGGAGATCAGACAGCTTATTGCCGCAGGCGCATTATCTGCTAATGACTACCCAGAATTGGACCAAGAGTTTAAAGATAACATTGACGAGACTGGTGAGGATGGACGTGACATCGAAGTCAACATCGAGGTTAAGAAAACAGTTGCTCCATTCTTGAAAGGTGCTGAGTTGAACTTAGAGAAAAAAGTCGGGCCTTCTAAAGTTGTTAAAATGCCTGAAGGTTCTCTGAATAGAGCTGCTATGTCTGGGTCAGCTTTAGCAAAGGAAAGAAGAGATCAAAGAATCAAAGAGATCAAAGCTCAAAAGGAGAAAGAAGGTAGAGATCAAAAGGCTAAGAGCTCTAAAGCTGACGATCCATTGGTCGAAAGAGAAGTTGTTCCAGAGCCAAACATTCAGGAAATACCGAAACAGAAAGGTATCTCCTACGGTAAGAGAACACATTTGAGTATGAAAGAGCAAAGAGAATCATTGCCAGTATTCCAAATGAGACAAAAGTTGCTGGATGCTGTTCATGAAAATCAATTCATTGTCATTGTTGGTGAGACAGGTTCAGGTAAGACTACCCAATTGACCCAGTACTTAAACGAGGATGGCTTCTCCAAGAATGGTATGATTGGTTGTACTCAACCTCGTCGTGTCGCTGCTACGTCGGTTGCTAAGAGAGTCTCTGAAGAAATGGGTGTTGTCCTGGGTCAAGAAGTTGGTTATAATGTTCGTTTTGATGAGAAGACAAGTCCCAGAACTCAAATCAAGTATATGACTGACGGTATGTTACAAAGGGAAGCATTGATGGATCCAATCATGTCAAAGTACTCAGTAATTATGCTGGATGAAGCACATGAAAGGACCATTGCCACAGATGTATTATTCGCTTTGTTGAAGGAAGCTGCAAGACAAAGGCCGGATCTAAAGGTCATCATCACTTCTGCAACGTTGGACTCAGGTAAGTTCTCAACTTATTTCAACAGTTGTCCAGTTATTGAGATCCCTGGTAGAACTTTCCCTGTTGAGATCTTGTACACCAAAGAACCTGAGTTTGATTATCTTGAAGCTTGTTTGGACTCAATTGTCCAAATTCACGTTTCAGAGCCTGAAGGTGACATCTTGGTCTTTTTAACAGGTCAAGAGGAAATCGAAACCTCGGTTCAGGTGCTTACAGAACGTTTAAAATCACTGGGCCCTTCAATTCCAGAGTTGATTATCCTTCCGGTTTATTCAGCTTTACCATCAGAAATGCAATCAAGAATCTTCGAACCTACACCTAAGGGCTCTAGGAAAGTTATCTTAGCTACCAATATTGCCGAGACGTCGTTAACAATTGATGGTATTTACTATGTTATTGACCCTGGTTTTGCCAAAATCAATGCCTATGATCCAAAGCTAGGTATGGACTCCCTTGTCATCCGTCCAATTTCACAAGCCCAGGCTAATCAAAGATCTGGTAGAGCTGGTCGTACAGGCCCTGGTAAATGTTTTAGATTATACACAGAGTTGGCTTTCAAGAATGAGATGCTGCCAAACACAGTTCCAGAGATTCAAAGACAAAACTTGAGTAATACTATCCTGATGCTAAAGGCTATTGGTATCAATGATTTGTTGAACTTTGAGTTCATGGATCCACCTTCTAAGGAGTCTATCATGCTTTCCATGAACGATCTCTACTATTTGGGTGCTATTGATGATGAGTCAAGAATTACAACCATTGGTAGAAATCTAGTGAATATACCTGCTGACCCTACCATTTCCAAGACTTTAATTGAATCTATTCATTACAAATGCTCTGATGAAATGGTTACAATCTTTGCAATGATCACTACTCCAAACATCTTCCACAGGCCTAAACAACAACAAGAACTCGCTGATAAGAAAAAGGCCAAATTCCATCATCCACACGGTGATCACTTGACTTATTTGAACATTTACCATGCCTGGGTCAATAGTGGATATGATCGTGATTGGTGTCGTGAAAACTTCATCCAGGAAAGAAGTTTAAGGCGTGCCCAAGATATTAGAAATCAGTTAGTGCAAATCTTTAAGAGATTCAGGTATCCATTAATTAGTTGTGGTAACAATACAAACTCCATCAGAAAGGCCCTGTGTTCTGGGTTCTTCAAAAATATTGCTAAAAGGGATCAAAACGAAGGTTACAAGACTTTAAGTGAAGGTACATCGGTCTATATTCATCCCTCCAGCGGTGTGCGTAACAGTCCACAATATGTGCTGTACAACAACATCTTGAATACCACAAAGGAATACATGGTCCACATCACTGCCATTGAACCTAAATGGTTGGTTGAAATCTCACCAGAATGGTTTGAGATGAACGGTTACAAGACAGTGGCTAAGAAGAAGGATGAAAAAATTGTTCCCCTGTTCAACAGATTCAGTAAAGACCAAGATGATTGGAGACTAAGCCAGCCAATGAAGGATAAAGAGAGAAGCAGATTCAGAGTAAGATAGTTATGAGAATTAATTCTTCTCTATGTTTTCTGTAGTGATGATTCAAATCTACAAACCTTTCTATGATACAAATGCTAAAATTTCTATTAAACCCTTCTCCTGTCCTAAACCTAAGTAGTCCACAGTCTAGCGACACCATCAGCACCAGCACTGAACAGCCAGGCTTCTCTTGGATGCCATTTGGTATCCAGAACACCCAGTTGGTTAATGATCTTATGGCCAGTGAGTTTCTTCAATGGAACCAATAATGGATTGGTCATCAGATCATCATAGACGGTGGCATGGAAGACATGGATGGAACCATCATCTGAAGCTGAAGCAAATAATGGTAGACCACCTTTGTGAAATTCAATGGATCTGACAGCCTTCTCATGATATCTTAAGGTCTTGTATGGAGTGTTGGCAAGGTCTAGATCATGCCATAAAACTCTCTTGTCGAATGAAGATGCAATTAAATGATCACCTCTTGGATGAATGTCAATCTTGGATAACCATCTGGCACCAGGTAGCAGCTTCTTGATCATCACTTGTTGGGCCAAATCATATATTCTGATGTAACGTTGAGAAGCGACATAGATTTGTGGTTTGAAAGGATGGAATTTCACATCCATGATGATACCCTTGGATTTCTTGAATGGCGACTGGGAGCTGTGTTTGGAGATTTGATGAATCAACACTGAAGAGTTACCAGAATCTGGGGAAACAGTTACAAAGTAGTCACCTCTTCTATGCCAATGTAGTTGTTTGATGTTCTTACGACACTCAATGGTGATGATAATACCTTGGCCTAGTTGTTCTTCAGTTGGTTTCAACCATTTGGCGTATTCTTGTTTCTTCACAGTTGGTTCATCTTCAAGATCAGAATCATCATTAACGTTCATATCGGTCTTCTTGATGTTACCAAACTTGTTGAAACCGAAACCAGCTTCCAATTTCAGTCTGCCTTGGTTTTCAATGTCAAAGCCAAAGATTGGTGGGGATAATAAGTGAATGTTTTCACCAGCAGTGATGGCTAGGATACCCAATGATGAGTCTGGGTTCCATTCGACATTTTCAATGTGATCTTCATCTTCATCCTTAGGTAGGATTCTCACAGAATAAACTTCTCTACCGGTCAACACTTCCCAAATCTTGACAGTACCGTCATCAGAACCAGTAGCTAGCCATAGACCGGTTGGATCAATAGACAAAGTTCTGATCTTGGCTCTGTGACCTTGGTATAGAGTGGAACAACGTATTGGGAATGGTCTTAGATCCTTTGGAGATGGCAGTTCAGGGACCAAACTTTCTGGGTCAATGTTCAATTTGTTCTTACGAGCTCTTGGAGCCAAGTACAGATCCAAACTTCTCTCAAACTTTTCACGTAGAGAGTCTTCGTAACCTGGAACTTTTCTCAATGAGTCGTATTTCTTTGGAATGAATTTCTTGTCTTCATCATCCAGATCCTTTTGAGCTTCAATCTCTTCAGGAGATAACAAGTATTCTTCTGGTGGATTGTATGATTCTTCGTTGGTTGGTGGTGGTAGCTTTGGAGCTCTTAGGTTCATGACGTGATTGTTGGATTCACTTTGACCATCACCCCATAGATCGTAGGAGAATTCTTCACTTTCATCTTTTGGTGGTAATTTATCCTTTGGAACAATACGACCTTCTCTGATAGCTCTCACGATCTTCATGATTCTCTTGGCTTCATGTTTGGATGGGACGAATCTTCTCTTTGGTTCAGGAGTAGCTGTCAGTGGCATGATCTCTTGTTTGGAGGTGAACCATTCAATAGTTGGTTCGTATGGGTTTATGCTTTCATCAGTGGATCTGTTGTTTTCTATTCTGGAGATCAAGTCGATTTCCTCTTCAGTCAGGTTCAAAGACGCACCAGTGTTTGAGTCCAATAAACCGGTCCAGCCTTCTGGAAGATCGATACTTTCTAACAATTGCTCTAAAGCAGAACCTTTAGCAGGTCTCATGATTCTCTTACCGTTGATATCGTAACCAATGTGAGGCATTTCTTCATAGGCTGACAATGGGATGTTACCAATGGTGTTGTAGTTATCATGATCTGAATCATCACTATCATAGACTGGGTCGATTTCTGGTTTGATCAATCTTTCGGTACCGTCTGAGAATTTACCAACTTTGAAGTCTTGGGATTGAGTGGACAGGGTTCTAATATGGACGTTTTTCAATCTGTCGTTGATAGAAGCGGTTTCAGCAGGTTCATCTTCAAAATCATCAGAGTTCAGACTTTCATCGTCTTCAGAACCTTCATCTTCCTTCAAGATTTCGTTGAATTCGGCGTCGGAGTCTTCCTTTTCTTCAGCATCACCACTTTCGTCATCAGCTACAAACTCTTCGTCATCTCCTTCTTCGTCTTCATAGTCATCTTCGTCTTCACTGGCTTCATCATCGATCAAACCATTGACGTTTAGTTCACCATCGGTTTCTAGTTCTTCTTCTTCCTCTTCGCTTTCTTCGACTTGCTCCTCAATCTTTCTCTTTCTTGGAGCCTCAGAGGACTTCAAAGAGCCATTGCTGGCCTTCTTGGACAGAGTTTTCTTAGCCATAGCGAAGAATAGAGAACACAATGAACAGAACCTTCTCTTTGTGATGTTTCTTAAAACGTCTGAAATTTTTTTTTCTTTGCAAGGGCATCGGTCAGGGCCACATTCCATTGTTACCCGGGGGAGGGTTTTATTTCTGCCATTTTTGACACGGGCAAATCCCTTTTTGGCTCATCGCCATTAAAAAAAAATCTTTTTCGAAAATTTTCCTCCCTTTCACATAGAAGAGGTCCCGTTAAAACTTGTCTAAAAACCAAGTATAAGGGCAGATAACTTACTCTAAAGAAATGAAATTCGTCGTCGTCTCCGGTGGTGAGTTATTTTTCTCTTTTGAACACGTAAAATCGGTAAACTAACACGCTTTTTCCGTAAGGTGTCATCAGTGGTATCGGTAAAGGTGTGCTTGCCTCAAGTACTGGTCTGCTTTTAAAGACTCTCGGCCTGAAGGTCACCTCCATCAAGATCGATCCCTACATGAACATTGATGCTGGTACCATGTCTCCTTTGGAACACGGTGAAGTCTTCGTGTTGAACGACGGTGGTGAGTCCGATTTGGACTTGGGTAACTATGAACGTTACTTGAACATCACTTTGACCAGGGACCACAACATCACCACTGGTAAGATCTACTCCCAAGTCATTGAGAAGGAAAGAAGAGGTGACTACCTAGGTAAGACCGTCCAAGTCGTTCCTCATGTCACCAATGCTATCCAAGACTGGATCGAAAGAGTCGCTAAAATCCCTGTTGATGAGTCAGGTGAAGAACCAGACGTCTGTATCGTCGAATTAGGTGGTACTGTCGGTGATATTGAATCTGCTCCATTCGTTGAAGCGCTAAGACAATTCCAATTCAGAGTAGGTCACGAGAATTTCGCCTTGGTTCACGTTTCTTTGGTCCCTGTTATCCATGGCGAACAAAAGACAAAGCCAACTCAAGCTGCTATCAAGGATCTAAGATCTTTGGGTCTGACCCCAGATATCATTGCTTGTCGTTGTTCAGAGAAATTGGAAAGACCAACCATTGAAAAGATCTCCATGTTTTGTCACGTTGGTCCAAACCAAGTCTTGGCTGTCCACGATTTGAACTCCACTTATCACGTTCCATTACTATTGAAAGAACAAAAATTGAGCAAGTTCCTAACTGAAAGATTGGACTTGAGCTCCATCACCATCACCCCACAATTCAAGACCAAAGGTGAAAAATTATTGAAAGATTGGACTGAATTATGTGGTTCTTACGATAGATCATTTGAAACCGTCAAGATTGCTCTTGTTGGTAAATACACCCACTTGAAAGATTCTTACACCAGTGTTATCAAGGCCCTTGAACACTCCTCAATGAAGATTAAGCGTCGTTTAGAGATCATTTGGGTCGAAGCCTCGGATTTGGAGCCAAATGTCAATGAAACTGACAAGGCCAAATTCCACAAGGCATGGCATTCACTATGCGGTGCAGATGGTATCTTAGTCCCAGGTGGTTTCGGCCAAAGAGGTACTGAAGGTATGATGAGCGCTGCTAAATGGGCCCGTGAAAACAACATCCCATACTTGGGTGTCTGTCTGGGGTTCCAAGTTGCTGTTATCAACTTTGTTAGAGACGTTGTTGGTATCAAACACACCAACTCCCAAGAATTTATTCCAGAATTGAAGGAAGATGAAGCCACTGTGGTCTACATGCCAGAAATTGATAAGGAAAAGCTTGGTGGTACCATGAGATTAGGTTTAAGACCAACTTTGTTCAGTGGTGCTCCATCCAAATTACAAAAATTGTATGGGAATGTCGATCAAGTTGAAGAGCGTCACAGACACAGATACGAAATCAACCCATTATTGATTGAACAAATCGAAGCCCAAGGTTTGAAGTTTGTCGGTAAGGATGAACATAACCAAAGAATGGAAATCTACGAACTGGACAACCACCCATACTTTGTCGGTGTTCAATACCATCCAGAATACATGTCAAAGGTCTTGGACCCATCTAAGCCATTCTTGGGTCTGGTTGCTGCTTCTGCTGGTGTCTTGGACAAGGCCATGAGCGGCACCGTTGCAACTGAAGCTGGTGAATTCTAAAGAGTTTGTTGTATGATTTTATGAAGAAAGTTGTCATTGATGTGTATTTATTAGAAAGAGCTAGAGTGTTGTCCATTTATTTTAATAGCTTTGTGATAGATTTGTAATTTGCATGATTAATTATTAGGAAATCTTTGTAGTAGGGCGAGTCCTTCTCACTCAATTTTAGACGATAAGTAGTAATACATAAATGTTTTCTCATAAATCTACCTCAGTTGGAAGTAAGACCCCTCAAGCAGCCACACGCAAGTCTTAACGATGTGATTTATGCACGAAGAAAGACGAAGTTCATAAAAGAAAGAAGATAGGTAAATGAGGTCTTGAGAGCAGGTTTTAACTTAAACTTAGCTCTTAGATGATAGAATGTAACCGATTGAATAACTCTATGAAGGTTTCAAAGCCAAAAAGCCAAAACAAATGGTGTTAAAATTCATTTTCTTGTGTAAAAGTTCTAAAATAGAGGTATCTTTACTTTGGTAACGGCTGCATGTACCCTTTCGGGAATTTCCGGTTACGGCCGAAGTTCCCGAAGAACGCGAATAAGCTGTTTGAAAAGCGGGAAAAACCTTTGTGTCTCATTCTAAACTGTCAACGCCACCAACGCTTTCAGTCGGTGAAACAAGCTTCCTCAGAAATGTCCATTGATCCCACTTCGATCCAGGCCCGGTTGCAAGTACAATACCTGCACTTGCACTTTGCTGTGGGCCATTATTTGTCCACACATTCGGCTCTTGATATAGCGAAGGATGCTGTCTTCTATTATTTGATCTGGACCTTCCTCAGCAAGCTCTTGATCAATGTCAGAGGTTATGGTTTAATTGGATATTCAAGATTGGTATACAGACGTGTCGCTAAATGGCTATTCCAACGGTTTTTGAGCTTACCATTTGCTAAAAGGAAAGTTGATGAAGAGGTGAGTTCTGCTATCAAGAACTTGGAATCCTCATTGATTAAAGAATCTAATGTTCCAAGTTTCCAGCAGTTACCGAATAAAGGTCTTTCTGAGACCATTATCTATGAACACTTATCATCCCTTGCCGAGCAGCCACATTCTGAATGGGAAAAGGGTAAAGTCTCTGGTGCAGTGTATCATGGTGGTCAAGACTTGATTGATATCCAATCGCATGCCTTCCATAAATTCTGTGTTGCTAACCAATTACACCCAGATGTTTTCCCCGGCGTACGTAAGATGGAGGCAGAAGTCGTCTCAATGGTGCTGAAATTGTTTAATGCGCCTGAAACAGGGGTCGGTGGTACGTCCTCTGGTGGGACCGAGTCCTTATTATTGGCCTGCTTAGCTGCAAAGACCTTCGGTGCTAGACAAAAGGGCATCACTTCCCCAGAGATGATTATCCCAGTGACTGCACACGCGGGGTTTGACAAGGCCTCTTATTATCTCGGGATCAAATTGCATCATGTCCCATTGGGTGCTGACTATAAAGTTGATGTTCGTGCAATGGAGAGATTGATCAATAAGAACACTGTTTTATTGGCAGGTTCTGCTCCTAACTTCCCACATGGTATCATCGATGACATTGAAGCCATCGGTTCCCTGGGCGTGAAGTATGATATCCCTGTTCATGTGGATTGTTGCCTAGGATCATTCATTGTGGCATATATGTCTAAAGCTGGGTTTGAACTTCCCCCATTTGATTTCCGTGTCCCAGGTGTCACATCCATCTCCTGTGACACACATAAATACGGGTTTGCACCAAAGGGATCCTCCATCATTATGTACCGGAATGCTAAATTGAGAGAGGCTCAGTACTATGTTAATACGGATTGGGTTGGTGGTATTTATGGATCTCCAACATTTGCAGGTTCAAGACCTGGGGCGTTGATTGTCGGTTGTTGGGCTACTTTGTTAAAGATGGGTGACGATGGGTATACACAGTCGTGTAAGGACATTGTGACTGCTGCAAGAGAGTTGAAAACCGAGATTGGAAGGATTGAGGAATTACAGGTCATTGGTGACCCATTGACCTCTGTCATTTCGTTTAAGTCTAATGTTGTGGATATCTATGAACTATCAGACCTGCTGGGTGAAAAAGGATGGCATTTATCCACATTGCAAAAACCAGCAGCATTACATTTAGCTGTGACGAGACTATCCGTGCCCGTCATCCAGGAACTGGTTCAAGATCTGAAGGAATGCGTCAACGAGTTGAAGAAACTCGGTAAGAAAACCAAGGCTGGTGAAACGGCAGCATTGTACGGTGTTGCGGGAAGTATTAGCACTACTGGTGTTGTTGACAGGCTTGTTGTCGGGTTCCTGGATACTTTGTACAAGACATGAGTCTGATTGCATATTTATTATTTCGCTATATGATATATCTGACATGACATTCTATCGAGTAGTCTGAAGCTATTATTGGTGACTCCATACCCCAGAATCGCCTGTGCGTTTGAAAACCTGGGGCAAGACGAAAACCCAGTGAGAGCATTATAATTCACGGAGAAACTGTCTCAATGAAGTGATCCGAAGCGTAAAGAGGGATAAAAGAGACGAGCAAGTCTTCTCAAGTTGCAAAAGTTAGCGATAGATGTGGTCGCTCTATGCTAAGACGACACACTGGGGCGCGCCCTGTGGTTTCTTGTGGAGACACCTACCGAATCGGAGCACATGGGACACCCGAGGCACTCCAGAGTTCACATTGCTTGAAGGGACTGGCCTTAAGCCCGTGGCAGTTATTACAACATTATGTAGAAGGGATCCTCGTTGGCCAATAAGAAAGTGCCAGGGTTGTGGCCAGGACGCAGCAGAGAGGCTGAACTGCACAAACGTGGGAGAGAAAACATTGTACACGTCTCAGGGAGGTGCCCCAGTGGCGCGAGGACTTGCCGACTTTCTGGGGTGCAAAGTCCACAAAAGCCAACACATAGACTTTAGCATCAGCGTTGGCCTCTTAAAATTTCCACTTTGGTAAGAATGGATCTCGCGCTGGAGTTAAGCGCACCGGCTGGGAAATAAACGACATAGAAGGAAAATTCCATTGAATGAAGGCGTTTCCACTGGCCCTCTCTGGAATTGCGCCCAGTCACACTCCCTGTCGCTTTAGCGATGGACTGAGAGTGCTTTGTTACGGGTGGCGACGGTTCCAGACGCCACTTTTTTTTTTCCTTTGGACCTGTAACTAATGCAGTTGCCATGGATACACATTCTCGGTATAAATCACGGCCTTAAGCATCTAGTTAGTCTATATAGTGACCACTGCAGTGCAAAAGCCGGAGAAAACTGGAGTCGAGCGTCAGACTCGAGACACTGCTGCACGCCCGCTGCGTCGCTTTGCAGGAACAAGTCATTCCATTTGACTCTCTCGAGCCTGTCCAGCTGTTCGAATCTCCGGCTCAGTTGGCGTTTTATGCCTTGTGATTCGCCAGCGGCTCTGCTGCCCACACAGGGCTGAACACCAGGGAAAGTCGGAGGAAGGGTGCTGCTGGCTGAAGGGAAGCCATTGGGGACAATTGGCGTGTCTACACCCTTTCAGATCCTTATTTAGCGTTCAATACCTACTCATAAACTCGCTATTTGTGGTAGTATTAGTGATGGCTAGCACTGCAGAACATGTCATGATGAACGAGCATAATTTGCCCCGGACAGGGACAATTCTTCACTGAATCTACCGTAGATGCGACACACTCAAACAAAGAGAGAAACCACTGCCAAATTGTCCAGTCTTCCCGTATTAAACGGACAGCGATATTAGTCTGATGAAATCACACGGTTTCTGATTTTTTTGCTCAATTTGTCCGTCAGCTGTGTAATATGGGGCTGAACATCCAACATCGCTCGATGCAAGACAAATCCACGAGAAAAGTATATAAAGGGTGCTATCCCCAGTATGTCGAACGTGTGTTTTAGAGGAGATCCCACATCAATCCACTAACAATGATTTCCCAAGTTTCAACAAAACTTACCAAGAACAACCTATTCTCTGCAGTCAGAGCTACCAGATCTGTCCTAAGAAACAGAGCTCTATTATCCACTCTACAATTACCACCAAAGCCAACTGGTCATGCCAAACCAGGTCAGGAGCCATACCTAGTCTCCACTTATATTAACAATCAAATCCTAAAGTCTGACTCCAAGGAATGGTATGACGTTTTCGACCCAGCCACTGATGTCGTTGTCGCTAAGGTTCCACAATCCACCGATGCTGAATTAGACTTGGCTATCCAAGCTGCTGAAGATGCCTTCAAGACTTTCTCCAAGGTTCCAATCACCAAGAGAAACGACATTGTCTTCAGATACATTGAATTGTTGAGAGAAAACACAGAACTATTAGCCAACACCATTGTCCTAGAACAAGGCAAAACTTACAGTGCTGCCATTGCCGATGTTAACAGAGGTATTGAATGTGCTCAACATGCTACCCAAGTTACCAAGGAAACGGAAATCACCGGTATTGAACTATCCACCTCAGTGGAAACCTTGACCACCAGAGAACCAATTGGTGTTGTCGGTTCCATCTTACCATTCAACTTCCCAGTTATGATTCCATTATGGACCATCCCATACATCATTGCCACTGGTAACACCACTGTTATGAAACCATCTGAGCTGTGTCCTGGTACCGGTTCCATCCTAGCCGATTTGGCCCGTCAAGCCGGTGTCCCAGCTGGTGTCATCAACATTGTTCACGGTAAGCACGCTACCGTTAACAAACTAGCCACTGATCCAAGAATCAAAGCGGTCACCTTCGTTGGTGGTAACAACGCTGGTAAATACGTCTACGAACAAGCCACCAAGAACCACAAGAGAGTTCAAATCAACTTGGGTGCTAAGAACCACACCGTTGTCCTACCAGATGCTGACAAGGAATCTGTTTTGAAGTCAGTTGTCACTGGTGCCTTTTCCTCCACTGGTCAAGTCTGTCTATCTACTGATATCTTGTTCTTAGTTGGTGAAGCTAAGAAGTTCAAGCAAGACATTGTGGAAGAAGTCAAGAAATTGGAAGCTAGACCAGGTTTCAAAGATGGTGTCTTCGGTCCAGTTGTCACCAAGGAATCGTTGCAAAGATTGGAAGCTGTTATCCAAGATGCTGTTGACAAAGGTGCTGAAGTCCTTGTTGATGGTAGAACCCACAACAAGCCAACTGAACCGGAATTTGCCAACGGTTACTTCATTGGTCCAACTCTGTTAGCTAATGTCAAGGAAGGTATGAAATGTGTTGATGAGGAATTATTCGGTCCAATCTTCACCATCAGAGAAGTTGATACTTTACAAGAAACCATTGATTACGTCAATGAAAACAAGTTTGGTAACTCTGTCGCCATCTTCACCCAATCAGGTCCAGACGCTCATCATTTCACTCAAAATGTTAACATTGGTCAAGTTGGTGTCAACACCATTATTCCAATTGGTCATGCTAACTACGGTTTCACCTCTAACAAGGCCTCCTTCTTGGGTGATTTACCATTCTACGGTCCATCAGCATTCAAATTCTTGACTGAACCAAAGACTATTATTACTTCTTGGAGAGGTATTGGTCCAAAATACTAGTTTTTCACTGGAAAAGTTTTGATTTGTGCTAATGTGTCTATGCTGCGATGTTTTTGTTCATGAATGACGTTACTACGATATATATTAAAATAGAGAAATTCACTGTTTATATTGAGATTATCCTCTTAATTGACTGTAAAACTGCCAGGGAAGATACCCCAATCAATTGATTAATGATCAAAAATATTGGAGACTGGTGATCCTCTTACGTAATTGCCAGGGGTGTTTTCCAGTTTCCGTTTATGTATGTTCTGGAAGAATAAACAATCAGTTGATGGCTTAAACACTGTTCAAAATGAACAGTTGTTGGCTGGTGGTTCAGGGGCAGAACTCTACCATTTGTGTCACTTGTTCCAGGTACACTGACATCCTCAGAAGCTCAATTCCTGTTTAAATTCTCTCACCACCTCCTCCTCCAGCTTCCGCATAGTTTTCCTGCTTTGTCAGAACAGAACAAAACCCACGTAAGAGCGTACCACAAGTGATGACTTTTCCCCAATGGCCCCATTTCCTGTATATAAAAGCATGAAATAACGTCTCAAACTTAAATCCAAGCACGCCACTTGATAAGTACTCCGAGCAGCCTCGTTCCCCCACACAAATGTTGCTAAGAAGTATAAATACAAGTATAAATACCTTGAGGAACCCCCTCTTCCAATTGTCCAAGAGGGCCATCTCCACATCAAAGGCAACAATGACCTCCACTATGAAAGGTTTACAATACTACGGTGCCGAAGACATCAGATTCAAGACCGAT
>JAKTWU010000309.1:0-28181 GCA_030582435.1 Taiozyma onychis
TATCTTTTTGAGTTAAAACAAATTTTAAATTATTATTAAAATTTAATAAAGCTCCTTCAGTGAAATTGGTACGATGAGATACTCAGTAAAGAGTGGTGTTGATTCAAGACAATTCGAATTCAGCGTCCCTATAATACCTAGATTTTTCTATTCCATCATCCAGAGCGGTGTCACCAGAATTGAGATCCATCCGGGGATGCTAAGAACACAAGTGCTGGCTAATGGAATGACGTATTTAGAGTCGCCGAGATGTTGTTTCACTCATTACTATACCGATGGTTCATATGTCAATATCTTTGGTAACATCAAGGGTATCTTCAACCATAACTTGAGATTGGACTGGTTAGATTTTCAAACCCATGTGTTTGTTCCAGGGGTTGAATGGCCATCATTAGAGAAATTGATCAGTGATGAGACGAAAATGCAGAAGGTGTTTGGTGAATTCTTGGGTAATGAGATCAACCCGACAAAGAAGGAGAAGAAAGATGAAAAGGATAACATTAAGAAGCTCCAGCTTCTGCAAAACTTCAGAGGCAATTATCAAGTATTTCATAGCATGTCCAACTTTGGCCTTCAAGAATCAGTGATGAGGGTAATGCAAGTTAGCGATGTGATGGCTCATTTGAAGAGCTTGATGCTGTATCGGTCAACTACCGACGAATACGGTCCCCTGCATGCCTTGGATAGCTACGTTGACCAATTCTACCATGCAAAGAAAGAAGACATCAAGAAGAATCCAAAGGAGAAGGAAACAAAATCTACTAAGGGTAGCCAACCACCAACCGTGGCTAACAGTCAAAAGAACTCACCGATGCCATCCTCCTCGTCCCCAGTCAACATGAGAAACTCTAAAGTGCCTGCTAATCTGGACCTTTCACACTCAACACTGAATAAGAGAAGAAGGAAGTCAACGGTGGGAGACCTGTCACCAAAGTCCATTTCATCTACTAGTCCTAATGCTACTACAAATGGCTCCAAGAAGACCAAGAGATGAATCCTGGCTTGTTTGGTTCTTTATATGCTATTCTCTTTTCAGCTCGTTGTCGCATATAAACACTGATTAGGAGTATCAAGAGAGATCGTAACTTTAATATATTCCCATTTACTACCTTCGCTTTGTCTTTACCACTAGTACTTCAACAACATTTGCCGAGGACAAAAATTCGCGGGAAGATAACCCACAGTTTCCCCAAAATGAGTAGATTGTTAACAGTTGAAGCCCCATTCAACACAAACAAAACCACAGAATGGCCTCGATACAGATTATAACGTTCCCAGAGGACAAAGAGATTATGTCGCCTCCAAGTTCCAAACTACGGTCCAGGATCAAGACTCCTCCGGCTCTGGACTTTATCACAAAGCTTCTTTACAGATCAGGTACTGGTCTTTCACTGGTGTACATTCTTCTCATAATAGTTGTTCAACCTCTGCTAGAGGTTCAATACGATAGAAGACTGAAGTTCTCACAGCATGTGCTGAAGAAAGCCAGAGGGATTCTGAGATGGATCGGTCAGTCGAGGCAGCTACCAGTTGTCGCTGTCAGGCACGGCGATAAGCTATACTCGGATGCTCATGTGCAAACCGAACCTCAACCTTCGTTTGGAAGTTCTGCCATGACCAGAGGTGCCACATCCATCGTGTCTTTTAGAGATGAATTTGACGGCACGGAAACCCCAATCGCTGATAGATTGGTGAAATTGACTAATTCCCTCGCGGATTATAACAAGTACTGTTGTGAAATCGACGAACTTGGACCTCTGACTTTCCAACTAAGGAAGTTCCAAGGTATCATCGAAGGCTATAGCCATGCTAGTCTCTTCAAAACTGGTAGATTGGCGGCTGGTAAATCATCCGGTTCTGAGATTAAAGGCCAGATAAGAACGATTAAAGGTTGGTACTTGACTGGTCAAGTCTAAGACAGCTACGCTTTAAATATGTTTCAAAATGCAATAATTCATAATTTTCATTAGTCATTAAATAGTACCCAAACTTAGCCCTCTATATACAATGCTGCTGGGCTTTCATTTCGGTAGCTCTTGAAATGGTATAGTCAATTTCAGAACTTCATCTTTCTGAAATTGTTTCTATTATTAACTTTCTGTATTCTTCTATGAGCACCCTGGGTCTTGACTTTCTTCTCTGCTGTATGCAAATCATTTTTTTTAGTGAATTTGACTTTGGTATAGCCATCTGTGGACTTTATGACAACTTTTGGCGGTCTTGGAATAAACTTCTCCTTCATCATGCCTTTGATCTTTTCACCTCTCTTCTTCCATCTTTCATGCAAATCATCTTCTTCGCTCTCGGTTGGAGTCCATTTGGACTTCAGGATTCTTCTAATAGCCTCTGGTGAGATGGCAAAATGCTCCGATAGCTCTTTAGTAGTGATCTCCGGAAGGTTTTGCTTCAATAATTTGACACTGTTCATATCCTGCCTTGACAACTTCTTCTTTGGTTCCCACTTTTCACCTTTGAACTTCTCAATCAATGCAAATTTCTGTCTCTTCCATTCAGGTAACTGCGTTATCTTCCTCCAGTTTTCTGGTTTCTTGGGACCTAGATTGATAGAGTCTAAGACATTTTGTTTACCCACTGGTTCAGGTTGAGGCAAGTCTGAGTTTTGAGATTCAGAAGATTTCCCTTTCGGTGATTCCACAGATTTGTTGAAGGCATCCTGTAGAGTTTTAGGTCTATGTGGCTTCTCCTTTCTGACTTGTTGTTTGGCAATGATCTCATTCATTAAACATCTTGTGGTACTCAGATCACGCCTTATAATTGGCCCAATCGACCGGTTGACAAATGCTGTGAGTATTCTTTCAGACGCAAGTGCCTGTAGCCTTCTGGACATCTAGTTGAATAGCAGCGAGAGGGGCCTGAAACAAGAAATGAAAACTATACATGTCAAGTGCTCTAATACTATATACCGTTTAGTGGGAAAAAAAAAATTAATCCACCGAGATAGAATCACGTGATAAATGAACCCCGGAGTTCCGCTTTGGGATAATTCCCTGCAGGCGTTTGTTTTGATCTGAAGGGAAAAATTTACGATAAAAGGCTCAAACTACACACAATTTCTGTCTAAGCTTTGAATATCTCAGTTCTATCTTGCTTCATTCAGAAACGCCTCCTCTTGAAATCACTGCACTGGAACATCGATCTCCACAGAAAACAGCTGCTCATTCATGAATTTTTTGAAGAAGTTTCTAGGGTCTTCCCCAAAGGGTGAACTTGCCATCATCCCATCTGGCCAGTTGTACTTGAGAAGAGCGCCAGGGTCCCCTAAATCAGCCAGCGAGTGCTTATACACCGATGCTGTCGCCTCAATCCGTGAAACCTCAGCGCCTCATAACTATTTGCTTGTTGTGCAGAAGGCCTACCAAGAAGGCGAAGAGCAGTTGAAGGAAGATGAAGATGACGATGATGATTTCAATAACTTTAAGGATGAAAAGTTATCTTTGATTGACAAGGGCATTCACATCCACAAATTGGATAGATCTGGCTCATTGATCGTTTCCTGGATTAACACTGAAGGTGACGAAGGTGAAAGGTTCGAATTCGTGGTGGATGAAAACATCAAGTCAAGTGAAGTTGATCAGTTCATGAAGACCATCTATGCCTGTTGCTACGAGAGAAAATATCAGAAGTCATCAGTCGGTGCTACTCGAATTGAGCTAGAGGAGTTCATTTATGATCCATACGATGATGAATTAACTGGGCTACCTACAGGTATCTCATCCTTGGCTACTACCCCAGATTTCGAAGAAGAGGAGTTAGAGGACGATGAAAACGATTCAATCTTTGAAGATGCTGAAGAATTTACCACTAAACAGAAAGCTGAAGAGAAAAGACTAACAGCTGAACCATCAACTCCACAATCTATTCTCGCTTATAACATCAAGAATGAAGCCACAGGTGACATCTTATCCGTTGTGAAGGCTGAACTGAGGTTGTACGACCCAGTCAAGGAAACATTTGCTCTTCAAGAGAAGGAAGCCACTATCACAATTACGGAAACCGGTAAATGGGAATATTGGTTGTCTATCAAAGGTGGTGAATTAGAGTTGGGCACTAGTATTACGTCAGAGCTGGACCCTTACTTCGATGACAATGTCATCTCATTCATCTTCGTTTACAAGGTTGAAGTTTCTGCTTTTTCAATGCTACTGAGATTCCCAGATTCATCCTCATATACTTTTTTCAAGGAAAGTTTCTCCAGAGCCAATTGGGAGGCCGCCAATAAATCTAAATGGGAGAAAGCCGATGAATTTGAGAGGAAATACATCCTTGAAGCCTTTGACGCAAATGAAAAGGATGAAGATATGAAAGATTTCTATGATGATGAAGCCAGCGAAGGCGAAGATGAAGAAGAAGATGAAGTGTACGATGACAGAACAAATTATACCAACTTGCGTACTGGGTTACGTAAAGAAACCCTATCAGATTCCGAAGATGAAGAGGAAGACGATCAAGCTAAGAAGAATTACGTGAAAGGTTCTCAAAACAAGAACTTGACCGTTGCTTACAAGAATGACCGCTCTTATGTGACAAGAGGCGATCGCATTGGTGTCTTTAAAACCACGGATGATGATGACTTAGAATTCGCCACTAGCATTGGGAACTTGACGATTGATGGCAAGAAGAAGTTCAGCCCAACAAAGATGATGCTTCACACTGAAGATCGCTCTTTAGTTATGCAAGGTGACCAAAAAGATACCCTATACAGGATGGATCTTGAGAAAGGTAAGATCGTTGATGAATGGAAAATCAAAGATGACCTATCAGTTGTTCAATTCGGCCCAAACAAGAAGTTTAACCAAATGACTGGTGAACAAACGTTCTTGGGTATCTCCGACAAGGGTTTATTCAAAGTTGATCCAAGACTCAGTGGTGAAAAACTTGTTGAAAGTGAATACAAATTATATGCGTCGAAGAACGACTTCAGCTCATTCGGAACCACTGAGAATGGTTACATCGCTGTTGCCTCCAATAAGGGTGACATAAGACTTTACGATAAGCTGGGCATTCGTGCTAAATCCTTAATTCCTGCTATTGGTGATGCCATTAAACACGTTGAGATCTCAGCTGATGGTAAATGGTTACTGGCAACTTGTAAAACCTACTTGATTTTGATCGACTTGGCCATCAAGAATGGTACCAATGCTGGCTCATTAGGTTTCAAGAAATCTTTTGGTAAAGATATTCCAAAGGCAAGAACTCTAAGAATTTCTGGTGAACATGTCGCTCATATCATGGCACTAACTGGTGAATCATTGAACTTTACTAAGGCACATTTCAACGCTGGTCTAGACACCAAGGAACAAACCATCGTCTCATCCTCTGGGCCATATGCTATCACCTGGTCATTGAAGAAGATTCTACGTGGTGATGCTGAACCATACTTGATCAAGAGATACTCCTCTAACGTTGTCGCTGATAACTTCAAGTTTGGTACTGATAAGAATGTTATCATTGCCCTGGAGGACGATGTTGGTATGGTCAACAAAAAGGAGTTCCGTAAAGCTAACAGAAACTCTTTGGCCTTCACCCCAAGAAAGATCTAAAAACATTTTCTCAGGGAATCGTCTCACATCTCAACTGATCTTTTACAAATCACACATCTGTAGCATAGACTGGACTTTCATATTTTGGCATGTATATTGATACCTTCGTTTAATTTTTAATCATTTGCAGATTTGACACAGTTGTAGTATTTTTTATCTTGTATATTTGGCCTTGAACATTCCTACTGCTATTCAAATCCCAAAGCCTCTGGGGCTTAAAGTGTGGATAAAGCGTGAAGCTTCACCGAATGAGCTCACTCTAACCATATATCGTCTCCTCTTGGCCATCATCGTGTTGATCATCACTAATGGCATAATGTTGGCGGTTTCAATTATCCCAAAAAGCATAGGGGCAGAGCTCTGAATTAGAGGACTTCCAACAGCGTCTAAGGTGGGTATCCAACTTCTCAAGCAAGCCGAAAAAGCATTCTGAAATAGCCTTGTATTTATCCTCTTCAAGGCGAAAGCCTGGAACAGTCTCTAAGGAACCGACAACTCTTCGAGCGATCAACAGAACATACGGTATTACCGACAATAAACCGTTGTGATGCACTCATTGGGGCTAACATTTCTGTCAAATGCAGCAGCAGAGGTAGGCATCGTCTATCAATTCACCAAGAAAAGTCGTTGAACAAGGGGTTCAATACATATCTCAAGCCAAATGTTAACTGTACTTTCTTGGAAAGCTCAATGTTGCGCGCCATTCATCCCAGAATAGTAGTCTGAAGGCTTTGAATTTCTGAGCAGCAGTTGGATGAAACACAGCCTGTGACTCAGTGAAGGTGGCACGACGACCATGAAGTTTAGCAGGATCAATTCCATTCACTTTGTAGTACACCTTTCTGACAAATCTATGGAAAGCAGGACTTTTCATGAGCTAAATCTGGGTGTTAGTAAGGTACCAAAGCAGGAATTTGCAGTGTAAACTCACTTTCAAGTACAGAAACTCTTCGAGGTTAAGGGGAGCCATGATTAGAAGTTCTATCTTGTGTTTGCCAGAGCACAATGAAGGACATCTTCCCGAACTCTTTTGGAGGATAACCTTTTCCAGGTAGGAAGATCACGTGCAAGCTTCGCGAAGTAATGCTTACGTAACCAATGACCAAGATTGACAATTCAAACACGTAAACTGAACCTTTCCCATTGTACTGTGCTCTTTAAGCAAGCACCGAAACAACTGTTCACAATGATCACCGACGACCAATTGAACACCATCGCCATCCTATTTGGGGTGACTACTTTCGCCCTGATCATTGTCTACCATCTGATCACCTCCACAGCAAAAAATCTTAAAGCTGAATGAGCCATTCACAAACACATACACACCACCACATTGCCACGTTTTTGATGATTAAGACACTCCGACCTGGTGATTACTGCTGTACAATAGAGAACTCCCATTTTTGATAGAATCTAATGACCACGATATGAAATCTTTGAGCTACAAAATATGTATTACAATTGCACATTAATACTAATATTGGTGAACTAAAAACACAAAAAAACCAAATCTATAATTTCCTCAAATACTCTATTCTAGATAACTTTCCTCTCCTAGTAACTCCTTTGCTAGCTTTACAATGTTCTCCAGTTCCTCAGTGATGGACGTCACCGCTCTGGTATATGCCATTCCATGAACCTCAGTCCAATGTGATTTCATGTATGACTTATCATCCTTATGATCCACGTTCTCTGTGTCTATTTCCTCCAATCTCTGTGTTAATTCACTCATGATATTGTTTTTTGGATCAAGCCTTGCAGACTCTCCTCTCTTTTGTTCGAGTTCCACGATCAAATAGAACAACTTCTTTCTGATACTCAAAGCTGATGGTAAGTAGCGTGGTATCTTACTCTTCGTTCTGATGCAGTTGGAAATGACATACAGAACATAAATGACTGATGCAACAGAGTCACGACGAGCTGCCAACAGTTCATTTGTAGTTTCTTCATCTTGGTCCAATTCCCATACATGGAAGTAGACACCAGACATACGAGCTTCGATTATTTTTTCATGCATCAAATGACAGGAATTCAACAGGTGGCCAAAGATCTGAGGTTGGAATGTATGTGTAAAATCATGCTCTTGTCTAGCCTTTTCCAATAGCTCTTTAACAGCAACCAAACTCTGTGACATTCTGACTTCTCTGATATTGGCTAATTCCAAAGTCAGCTCAGTTGGATCATCTTTGTGGTCTCGGTATAAATAGCGTTCGCTGACAGACTGATAAGATTGTGAAATGTGTGACAATAATGACGATATGGACCTGTATAGTTCATTTCTTGCAACAAAGGGCCATACTAACCAATTTGTAAACAACGAGGTAACAATACTGACGAGGACAGCTAGCGATGTGATCCATGAGTGTTTGAAAATGTTTGCAGAATTCTTCTCAGCTTCAACATAGCCATTCAATGAAATAATTGTAAAGGATAGCAATGCAATGAAACTGGATCTTGGATGTTTTTGAATCAAGAAGGAATAAGAAAACACAATTGAGATTAAAGTGGCAAAGACAGCGATAACATACTCATTTGAATAGTGCCTAGCAGCATTTGCAGCCCAGCCCCAAAATGACCCAATAAACCAACAAATGACCCTAGTCAACAGATTCCGCCATGTCCCAGAGTTCCTAGGGCTCAAAAAGTAATAAACTAACAATGGAGCCCAATAGCAGTTATAATCATAGTACCATTTCCAGGATTCAGATAACCAACTAGGCAATGATAAGAACAGTATCACAAATGACACTTTGAAGGCGTATTTCGTCTCAAAATCGTGGATGCGGTCACTAAGTTTCCATAGCTTGAACCTAATTGGATTCTTTGTTGAGTGGAAGTTGAAATCATTATGATCAATTGCACGAATGACTTTTGTGCCTCTTTCTTGGACGTTCCTGTTTCTTGATGTATTCAGGATGTAAATTCTTTCAAAGGCATCATCAACATCAATCTTAGTTTCGAAATAGTGGAAAACGGAACTTGCACCTTGATCCTTCAAACACTGAACAGGTAATCTTCTAACGGCTCTTTTTATTGGGTAGTTTGGCATCATGGGCTTATACCAGCTTGAGACATTATCAACAGTAGTGTTCATCACTTCTAAAAGATGAACAAGCATAGTGGCAGCCTGTCTTGAATAACGAAGGAATAAAAAGATGTTTATCACAGATTCTTGATTTAAAAGATCACGACTGAAGTATTCTGATTTTGAGAAGTTCTTATATGCAATATCCAGCTGGTAGATTCTTTTCTTTAGTAACATTTTGGATTGTTCCACTCTTTTCATTTGCTCCTTTTTTTTGGAAGCGTTAGTGGAGACCTCAGTCAAGATCAACATTAATTTCTCAAAGTCCTTGATATTCTCAATCATCTCAATCAGCAACTTGTATAGTGGGACATTGAAGGCTTCATTCATGATGGACAGATAGACGATTTGAGCACCCATACCAAACTTTGGGTGCAGCGACAAGTTGGCTACAGCTTTAGGCAAAGGTGTAGCAAGACCAGACGCAATGGGGGAGTTGATAGTATCTGTATTTCTAGCCTTGGTGTTATCATTTGAAGACAGAACGTTCTTATCATCATAATCATTGAAGTAGATGTTGGTCTTTGCCGGAATCACACGTAATGGGGAGATGATGAAATTCAAATGATTTCTAATGCTTTTCAGATCTTCATCTTGAAACGTCGATAAACGTAAACCACTTAAAAACTCTCTGAAATTTTCAGATAAAAAAATCATCTCTGTAATGGCTGAATCTTGAAGCTCGGATATGGTGTTTGTGTCATCTGTTCTCTCAATTGTAGTAAATTTGACCAACAGTGCCTTTATGCTCCCTGTGGTGGACAAGATTGATCTCATAAGCTTCCTATGGCCCAAGTAAGGGAAATAACAAAAAGACACAACTAATGAGATCACAAGGCCAAATAGGTAAGGTATACCAACATTCCAAGTATTCTTCCATTTCACTACTGGGTCTGATAAATATATAGCTGTAGACAAAAAGATCAACATCAGCCCACTAGTCAGCAGCATATAGTGAAACCTGATGAAATAGGCCTTAAACCAGCCCATAGTGAAGATGCCAATTAATAATGAACCAGCCAAGATCCCACCTTGGTGATTCCTAGTTGGCTGGGAGGCCGTTGATAGGTATAATGCCAGTGAAGACCATCCCAGACCAATGGCTATACCTAGGATTGATTGGATTGTGATTTCAAGTTGAGTACCAATGGAGTGGACTGGATGGTGAATCAAAGTGGAAATCGGCATGAATAGTCTAAAAAGACCAAACCAGGAACCAGTGGGGTGTACCAGACATAAGATGATTGAGATTATGTAGGCCAGTGTGAACTTGGAAATGATGACCCAATTTTCCAAATACTCTTTCAATAGAAGGCTCATATACCCTTTAAAGTTAACTTTGAACTGTAGACCTTTGTTTGGCTTCTCTTCAGGGAGTGATGAGGTTGGATTCGTAGGTTTTAAATAGATGGGGCCAAAGAAGTTATCTCTTAGCTCTTTCAGTCCATATTCTTTCAATACAATCTCTTCTGAAGCACTCTCACTGACCAGCTCTGAGAGCTTCAGCTGGGACATCGAAGTCTTCGGGCTTTGCAGACTGGAATCTGAAAAGATGGGCCTTTTGAGACTAGTTTTCAATAGGTTGGTGTCATCCCTTGCAAACATAGGACTGTTGCCCAGAGGCATATTGGTGGTAGAATGACTAGCTCTGTTTGGTGGCACTGATCAAGTAGCGATTGTGAAACAGAATCAGGTAACTTCAGTAGTTTTATAAGTCAGGTGGCTATATTGATGAATTTGCTTCTTTGCGCGCGCACAATAGTGCATAATGGCGTTAATAGTGTATTTTTTTTTGTTTTGGGTACACCACCTGTCACTTGTCAACAAATTATGGAAACATGCCAGTCACAGAGCATTGCTCGTTACTTTCCGGTCATTGGCAAGTGTTATCCTTTGAGTGAGACTCCCCGTGCGTGGGTGTCCCTTCTCCTGGAGAGACTTGATGGAAGAGCACTGACACGAGATTGAGGCCAAATCACCAGGGCTCATAACAAGATACAGACCGTACAGTTTTCATATAACCGGAGTTAAAGATAACTGTATAAGTAAATCTATAGAGAGCGGCTGAAACGACAATAACCAGAGATTGATTCAGGTAGAACTCGTTCGATTGTTTATTTCTACATCACACAGACCCTTTTGTTAATTGTTGATCATCCTGATCAGATCTAGCGCCGTGTCTTCCTTTAATTCATCAGAATTTGCCATCAATTCTGCCAGTTTTGTATATAAACCCCAAAATTTGAGAAAATTCAACTCAGCTCTCCTTATCTTGAGAAGGCAACAATCACCAGGATGGAGAGCTTGATCACATTCGCTGATTCCAATTCGCAGGAGGATACTCAAGTCGTCATACACGAAGAACAGCACACCTTCGCTGAAAGAGCCGCCAATAAAATCTCACAAGGTTCAGGTCTCACTGTGTTGACCTCAGCCCCTAATTCGAAGGTGCACTCGTTAAAGCCTGAAGACAATGGAATCCCAGTCACAGTGACTCTTATCACCAGTTTGAACGCATTATATAAATTCTTGTGTGCTTATGGCCCTGGCGCCTTTGTTGAAGCTGAAGAAAATGATGATCTCTTTGATATAGTCTCCACAAGAGTCTTGTTAAAGGCCCACAGGATTGGTAGCTGTACTGGGGATGTTCACTTCATGATAACAGGGCCAATATACAACGTCGATGAGGTGAGTAGAGAATGAATATCATCCTTAACAATTACTAACCGAGGAAATAGCTTCTACAATTCTTTATTCAAAAGTCACAAACCAGAACACCATATAAACTCTCAACATTGATATCGAGGGAATATGAGCTCTCCAACTTTCTGACTGTCAATTTTGAAAAACAATTAACTCCATATAGCTTGGTTCCTGGCCATTTGGCAACCATCACATCCACAAGAATCGATGATATCTCAGCATACCTAATCCAAATAGCAGTTGATGAAATGAACATACCCACAACATTGATCGAATCTATTCTGAGATTCAGAGCTCCACCATTAACAACATCACATATCACTGATACCATCAAACTTTCAGATCAAGTGGATTTGAAGCTCCAAACTGGTGATTTGGGGGTAGGTCAAAAGATGTACAAGACCATTGAATTGACAAAATTCGAGGTGACATTTTTGATAGGGAAGCAAGGGAGAAAGATTGAGCAGATAAGAGAGAGCAGTGGTGCAACAGTAAAAGTTATACCTCTAAACAGATACGATATCAGCGTTGGTTTATCAAGAACATGTAACCCATTAACCAAACAGTTCATTAGGATTAGTGGGACACAGTCACAGATCAACAGCGCCCTAAGTCTAATTGAAGCTGAGGTCTTCCAATTGAGATCTGATGGTATAGTCAGCTATTGAGCACCATCCATTCGAATCACCACATCCAAACCCCTCTGAGTTTCGCTATCCACTTAAAGACACAAAAGTTTACCGCTTTTGTTCTGTACTGGACTGTTAGGTATACAATCTACGCTTTCCAGAGCAGATATCTGCGTGTAAAGCACCGCACGGCGGGTTACACCCTTAAATATCAAAGCCTTCCGAAAACGGCTTAAAATTTTTACAGAAGAAACTTTTTTTTCTTGACCTTCTCAATGAAAGTGAAAATTTTATAGAAAAAATTTTTTTTTCACATCTTTTCCAAGTTCTACCAACCAAACTTCACAAGTTTAATTCTAACAAAATGGCTGAAGGTGTTTTCCCAGGTGCTATCGGTATCGATTTAGGTACTACCTACTCATGTGTTGCTACTTACGACTCTGCCGTCGAAATCATTGCCAACGAACAAGGTAACCGTGTTACTCCATCTTTCGTTGCCTTCACTGCTGAAGAAAGATTGATCGGTGATGCCGCTAAGAACCAAGCTGCTTTGAACCCAAAGAACACCGTTTTCGATGCCAAGCGTTTAATTGGTCGTCGTTACGATGAAGAATCAGTCCAAAAAGATATTAAGACCTGGCCATTCAAAGTTGTTGACAACAACAACAGCCCAGTTATTGAAGTTGAATACTTAGGTGAACAAAAGGCTTTTACTCCACAAGAAATCTCTTCAATGGTCTTAACCAAAATGAAAGAAATTGCTGAAGCTAAAATTGGTCAAAAAGTTGAAAAAGCCGTCATTACTGTCCCAGCTTACTTCAACGATTCTCAACGTCAAGCTACCAAAGACGCTGGTGCCATTGCCGGTTTGAACGTTTTACGTATCATCAACGAACCAACCGCTGCTGCTATTGCTTATGGTTTAGGTGCCGGTAAATCTGAAAAAGAAAGACACGTCTTAATCTTCGATTTAGGTGGTGGTACTTTCGATGTTTCCCTATTGCACTTGGCTGGTGGTGTCTTCACTGTTAAATCTACTGCCGGTGACACCCATTTAGGTGGTCAAGATTTCGACACCAACTTATTGGAACACTTCAAAGCTGAATTCAAAAAGAAAACTGGCTTAGATATCTCCAACGACGCCAGAGCTTTAAGAAGATTAAGAACTGCTGCTGAAAGAGCCAAGAGAACTTTATCCTCCGTCACCACCACCACTGTTGAAGTTGACTCTTTATTCGATGGTGAAGATTTCTCTGCTAACATCACCAGAGCTAGATTCGAAGACATCAACGCTGCTCTATTCAAATCTACTTTAGAACCAGTTGAACAAGTCTTGAAGGATGCCAAGATCTCCAAAGAAAAGATTGACGAAGTTGTCTTAGTTGGTGGTTCTACCAGAATTCCAAAGGTCCAAAAGCTATTGTCAGACTTTTTCGATGGTAAACAACTAGAAAAATCCATCAACCCAGATGAAGCTGTTGCTTACGGTGCTGCCGTTCAAGGTGCTATCTTGACTGGTCAATCCACCTCTGAAGACACTAAAGATTTATTATTGTTAGATGTCTCTCCATTATCCTTAGGTGTTGCCATGCAAGGTAATGTCTTCGCTCCAGTTGTTCCAAGAAACACCACTGTCCCAACCATCAAGAGAAGAACTTTCACCACTGTTGCTGACCACCAAACCACTGTTCAATTCCCAGTCTACCAAGGTGAACGTGTTAACTGTGCTGAAAACACCTTATTGGGTGAATTCGACTTGAAGGGTATCCCACCTTTACCAGCTGGTGAACCAGTCTTGGAAGCCATCTTCGAAGTTGATGCTAACGGTATCTTGAAGGTCACTGCTGTTGAAAAATCCACCGGTAAATCTGCTAACATCACCATCTCCAACGCTGTTGGTAGATTGTCTACTGCTGATATCGAAAAGGCCATTGAAGATGCTGAAAAATTCAAAAACTCTGATGATGCTTTCTCCAAACGTCACGAAGCTAAACAACGTTTAGAATCATACGTTGCCTCCATTGAAAACACCGTCACTGACCCAGTCTTATCATCTAAATTAAAACGTGGTTCCAAGGACAAGATCGAAGCTGCTCTATCTGATGCTTTAGCCGCTTTAGAAATTGAAGAATCCACCGCTGATGACTACAGAAAGGCCGAAGTTGGTTTGAAACGTGTTGTCACCAAAGCTATGGCTACCCGTTAAGAAGATTATCTGATGGTTTGAAATATTTCAAATCAGTTGAGAATCTTTTTGTACCTCTGTTCATAAAGTTTTGTTTAATAAAGTAACTTGAAAGGATCCGTATATGAATTATGTTTGATTCATGATGTAGATTATTGTCTCGCATACCTTCTCCTAAATATATGTCGTCTCTCAACGCCTCTTCATCTTCAAACCATGGCCAGAAGGTTGGTTCAGTCTATTTCTATGCGGGTAACTGTAGCTCATCTCTAAAAAAAATTTGCATACAAAGCTAGTACTCATCGCCATTTAGCAGGCTATAAACCCCTCCAAATCTACCGATCAAGATGAAATTAGACACATCTCACATGAGATACTTGACCCCTGATGACTTCCGTGTGCTTACGGCCACAGAAATGGGGTCTCGTAACCACGAAATTGTCCCAACAACTTTGATCCATCAAATTGGTGGGCTAAGATCATTATCTGGTACTAATAGATGTATTTCTGACCTTGCGAAATTGAAATTGATTCAAAGAGTGAGAAATGCTAAGTATGATGGGTATAGACTGAGTTTCACAGGCTATGATTATCTAGCGCTAAGATCCATGTTGAATAGAAAGACCCTATATGGTGTTGGTACCACGATCGGTGTTGGTAAAGAATCTGATATTTATTCAGCTACAGATGCCAGTGGTCATAAGAAAGTGCTGAAGATCCATAGACTGGGGCGTACTTCCTTCAGAACCGTGAAGAATAATCGTGATTATTTGAGAAACAGATCCTCAGGTAGTTGGATGTATCTGTCAAGATTAGCTGCTAACAAAGAATTCCAATTCATGTCCACTTTATATCATAATGGGTTTAGTGTTCCTGAGCCATATGACTACTCACGTCATTCTGTACTGATGCAGTTGATCGATGGGTTTCCTATGAGACAGTTGAAGGAACATTCGAATCCACAAAAGTTATACTCCGATTTGATGAAGTTCATTGTGAAGTTGGGCAACCATGGTTTGATCCACTGTGATTTCAACGAATTTAATATCATCATTGTGCATGAAGAAGCTAAGGACCAATACCAAGATGAGTTTGTTGTTATTGATTTCCCACAGTGTATCTCCATTGGTCATGTTGATGCCGAATATTATTTCAAGAGAGATGTTGACTGTATTAGAAGATTCTTTAGAAAGAAGCTGAACTATGAGCCACAACCCGACCCATCGATGGTTGATGAAGATGGATTTGGTGATGGTTACAAGTATCCATACCCTGTGTTTCAGAGAGATATCGAGAGAATTGCCGAGTTGGATGTCCAAGTTGAAGCATCTGGTTACAGTAAGAAGAAGAAGAATGACAGAGACTTAGAAGATGCTGTGGAGTCAATGAGAGGCACTTACGGAGAAGAGAGTGATGCTGAAAGCGGTGAAGAAGGTGAAGATAGTGAAGAGTATGACGACTATGACTCTGAAGACTATGAAGCTTTCAATACTGACGAAGAAGATGAAGACAAACCAGAATCTGAAGACGAGAATGAAAGAATCATTGAGGCATTACAGAATGGTGTCAAAGAGCTGAAGATGGATAAATTGGGTAACTATATACTAGAGGATTGATTTTGAATTCATAGACTACGCCATTAATTCCAGAAAGCGTATCGTAATTCATTGCGTACGGTACAAGCTATGACATGGGGGGTTTGCAGTTACATTAGGTGACTGGTTGGATTACCATCTACCGCCTTGCTGGCCACCGTAGCCGCCTTGCTGACCGCCGTAACCACCCTGAGGACCACCGTAACCACCCTGAGGACCACCGTAGCCACCCTGAGGACCATTGTAACCTCCTTGAGGACCATTATAACCTCCTTGAGGGCCACCGAAACCGCCCTGTGGAGGATAACCTTGTGGACCGCCGTAATTACCTTGTTGGATGTAACCACCTTGTTGATTATAACCACCCTGTTGATTGTAACCGCCTTGGTGGCCATGTTTTCTTTCGTCTTTCCATTCTTCAACCTCGTCTTCAATTTTGTTAGCGCCCCAGGCACCAGCAACAGCGCCACCGATGGCACCCAGAGTGGAGTGCTCACCACCCAACTTGTCACCAGCAACACCACCGGCAATACCACCGACCAGCGTGGTGAACAGGCCACGTTCGCCGTTGGCCTTTTGGCCCTCCGCGTCTTCGGTTGGCGGAGTATAGGTCTCACCCTTGTTGCTGGCTGAGCTGTAGTAGTCGTTAGCGGACATGCTGATTCAATGCAATGATTAATAGAGGAATATTGGTGTACTGTTCTGTGTATCAAAGGATGAGGAAAAGGCCGAGTTTCCAGTATTTATAGCTCGCTAGAACGTTTCAAGCTGGGAATGTTGGCCAGTAATAAGAGCGCGTTTGGACCTAATGAAATTCGATATGTGCAAAGCCCCGCAGGTGGCGGAATCCAATCCAACAGCCAGGCGAAGTCGAAGACTGGAAGGACAACAGACAAGCAGGCGACAAACACGCTCTTGCACTTGCAGGCTGTGCTGGCCCATTTTCCACCACCGTCAGTTTGATGGTGTGTACACACTTGATGCCTGTGCTATTTTAAGATCAGATCAAGCCCAGACCTGTCAACTTACATCGCGATTTATTACCCAAATCGGACCTGTCACATTTGAACTCTGAAACAATCATTAGACAAAGCAGGTCTGTCGAGTGGCGGTGAAGCTCTACAGTTGATTAAGATCTCATATGATTTCACTGATCAATCGCTGTGTAGATCGATTTCACCGTTTTGATCCTCATCCTCCTCATCATCGTCATCATCATCATCGTCAGCATCGTCATCACTGTCATCATCTCCGCTGCTCACATCAGAAGTATCATCAACCTCCTGACCCACTTGGAAATCACCATCTTCTTCATCGTCACTATCATCGCCGCCCGCCAATTCAATCGGAGCACCGTCCGCTTGCAACTGTTGACTGGCTTCTGCTAAGGCACCTGGTTGTTCATGGTTCTTGGTCAATGGCTTGGCCTTTAGAGCTTCACTCATAGAGTTGTCTTGAACTTGTCTATTCTTGATGTAATCATCAATATTGGCAAATTCTTGCTGGTCAATCATACTGAATTCAAATTTCTCGCCATTCTTCAACGCTAAAGTAACATTGAAAGTGACTCTTGTAATTGAAGAATAAGAAATGGATTCAATATCTGAAGATGGGAATAGCAACACTGGCTTCTTGAAGCCAAACAGGATGTGGTTCGGTAAGAAATATAGAAAACCTTCTTTTGTGCCTTTATGAGCTTGGACAAAGAATGAATTGAAGCCTGTGTTGAACGATTCAACGATCGTGAACCCAGAGAGTTGTGCTTGGCGTTGCACATAGATCTTGAAATCACCGCCAGGCTTGATCAATCTCTCATCGAGTAATTGCTTCGTTATTTGTTCCTTGTTTATAGTCAACACTATTGGGTCATTTTGGAAAGCATTGTTCAAGTTTTGTTTGTAGAATAACACCAAATACAGTAGTTGAGGCTTTTCAGGTACTGGAAGGAACGTACTGAAGTACATATTCTCCTTTGATAAGTCATCAATGACCAGGTCTGGTTTAAGTTCGTTCGATTTACCGATTGATAATATCGGTGTTTGGGTAAATGGTGATATTGATAGCGTTAGGTTTAGTTTCTTTCTCAAAGGTGCTTGGAAAGACAGATCTCTTAGTTGGAAGATGATTGTGGTAGGTGCAATGGAGACGATTTCGTAATAAGCTTTCTCTGTGTCAGCAGCTTCAGATGGCTCCAATTTCCTTCTTTTATTGTCATCACCAGCAACCGTGGCTGTTAAGTGGTTATACAGCTTTTGAAACACAGCGAACGCGTCTTTATTCTCGTTAGAGATCCTCAGAATTTCTGATTTAATGTCAGCAGGCAATTCATCAACAAAGGCCATTCTTGTGTCACAGTTTTAGGTGGGTTTCAGGTGGCGTTGGTGTTGTGTTTTGGGTCTATTTCCCTTGTTGATTTTCAGTTTGGCCATTTTTGGGCCGGTTTTCTCACGTTAATTTTTCATGGTGATTTTGTATAGGGCAGGTCGCCTTAACTACTGGTTCTTCAAGTGATAAATAAGTGATACATAGTGATAAATAGAATAAATAGTAATAAATAGGATAAATAAGACGGATGAGATCCCGATAAGTAGTTTTATGCAGTGCCAATGATCAGTCAGAGGCAGCCAACTCGGCCTTTCTGGCTCTAGCAGCCTGTAATTGTTCCACACGATGCTCCAACTTAGCATCGTTGGAGTCCACAACCTTGTAGAAGTAGTAACCAAATCCAGTCCAGAAAGCGGCAGAGTAAACATATCCAAGTTTATTATAACTGAAAGGTCTTTGTTGGACTCCTAATTGGAACCCTCTAACGATGACACCTGATTTGTACCAAGTTAGTGAGTTGTTTCTCCTTAAAAGACGGGTCTATAAAGGCACACCAAGAAATAGCAACAGATTACTCACCAAAAAAAGCCCACCCGGCATACCCGACAGCAGAAGCGGCAGGCATTGTGACTCAAATGTGTTTCTTGTGTGGTAAAAGAGTTGTGAATGGCTCTTTTTTAATGGATCCAACTCCATTCTTTGCAATTTGTGGAGTTGGTTTTCCAATGTTTTCCCTTGAAAGTTTTTGGGTGGCCCTACCGCTGCAGTAAGTTTTTCGTGTCAATAAGGGAACTTGCATTTGATTGGCTGGTTCGTCAATCATAGTGAAATGTTGGCTAACATAACCACCTTTAACCTGATATATTTGGTTGATTCATTAGAGGTTTCAAAGTTCCAGCTATAGTTTCAAGTAAACACAGATACGTCCATACACAAATATGCTACGAGGTCAATTCAAGTCCCAACTTTCACAATTTGTCCACTCTACCCATTCTTATGAAGTTGTCTATTCCACATCACAAGTGCCATCAAGACTACAGAAGATTCTTATCCTGGATTCTTCTTTCAATCCACCTCACTTGGGCCATTATTCCCTCGTGAAGAAGTCATTGGGCTACAATTACAACGGTTATACAATGAATGTGCAAGAAGTCTCCGTCTTGTTACTTTTGTCAGTGAAGAATGCTGATAAGGTGGTACCACAACCAGCGGCGTTCGAAGACAGATTAGACATGATGAAGCTGCTCGCTGATCATATCCACAAGGAGTTGAACGTTACTGTCTCCGTTGGACTCACAAAACATGCCAAATTCGTTGATAAGAGTCGTGATATCCAACAATGGCTAAAGGGTATAACTAAGACTGTTCAAAATGAACTAAAGCTAACGTTCCTAGTTGGATTTGATACACTTATAAGAATCTTCATTGGGAAGTATTACATACCATACACACTGGAACAAGCCTTGAGTGACTTTATGGTCAACAATGAGCTATTCTGTTTAACCAGAAGTGATGACAAAGAATACACTTTGGAAGATCAGTTGAAATACATTAAAGATATCCAGGAGGGCGAAATTGCCGGTGTTCCCCAAAGCTGGGCCAGTTCGGTATTTCTAGACCACGGTGATGATGCCGTATTGGCGATTTCCTCTTCAGCCATAAGAAAGAGCATCACGAAAGACCATTGGTTTGGTGATGTTATTGACAATGTCAAAGAATACATTCAACAAAACGGGATTTACAAACTGTGAGCTCGCCAGAAAGTTACTTGCCTGCACCAGAATACGAATATACACCGACACTCACTGTCCTATTGTACTTGTCTGCCATTTTGAGCGGGTTCACTTTGGTTCCTGTCTTCGTCTCAGATTCGCTTTTCCTCCATTTAATTCAGGTGACACAAAGATGGGTCCTCTAATAATATCCACTGTTCCTCCAAGATGTTCGAGTTGAATTACAGCCTACACATATATGTAACAAGTGAAAGTGTCAAAAGAGGGCTCCAATATATCGTTTCGCAAGGCAAGGTCTACTCGTTACGATGATCAGAAAGACCAAAGACACCATTTTCAAGATCAAGACAATAAAGGTCTCCCTATTCAGTTCTCTAAGTTATCTATGTGATTGGGTGCTATGGGGCAGTGTTTTGGTTATATCTATCATTTATAGAAAGAAAACTCCTCCACGTTACCATGAATTTGGACTTGATGACAACAAATATTCGCACACATACTACACAGATTCTGATGTCTGTGTCCCTGATTGGTTCTTGTTTCTCCTTACCCTTTTCATGCCTGTCCTACAGGTGGTGTTGAACTTTACGGTAAACAAGTGTGGGAAGTTTAGAAAGTTATGGAACACCCATTGTGGGATCTTGGGATTCCTTGTTGCCCAGGCTTTGCAGGTTTTGATTGTCACCATTTTGAAGAACACCGTTGGTGCTGGTAGACCAGATTTGATCCAACGTTGTAGCCCAAGCTCTTATACATTGGCTCCCTTGGGTCAGTTATCAAATGTTAGTATCTGTTCCAATAGAGATTTAGATGCCTTGAATGATGGTTGGAGGAGCTTCCCATCTGGCCATGCTGCTACTTCGTTCACGTCTGCCACCTATAGCTTCTTTATCTTCTCCACAAGACACAACATATTCGACCATAGGTCCATTTCATACAAGGTGTTTCTTTCCATCCTTCCACTTATCATTGCCACTTTTGTCACTGCCACCAGATACTCAGACAATAGACATTTCTTGACTGATTTGTTCGTTGGTGCAAAAATCGGGGTGTTTTGTGCTTATTTTGGCTATCATTTATACTTTCCATGGTTCAAATCCGATGGTGCTAATAAAGGTAAGGCTTTCCCTCCAAGGCGTTATCTATGCAGCAAGGTGGATAAGTTCAAGTTTTGGAAGCTCCCACAGGATGATGATTATGAATACGACAGAGACGCCATTGACATTGATGATGACTGCATCACTTCGGCATCTTCTACAGAAAGTGGAGATATTGAAATACCCTATATCTCTTCTATGAAAAGAGCCCCGAATTCAAGGTCAAGACCCCAAACTTGTAAAACGTCATACACAGTAAGACTCAAGAAGGATGGTGACATGGTCTGAAAACACAGTATTGAGAAAGAAAACAAGCAATCAGGCAGTCAAAGATCAATATACCCACATTTGCGATCTGAGTATATAAACATTTGCAACCACCATTTTTAGTAAATAGCCGATTTAGTTCACTCTATTGTTGATCTCCATAGTAGACATCGGCATTGTTTTCTCGAAATCAAACGAAAATCTCAAAAACATCAACAAACATAGGACTTTAGTGAAACATCTCCAGTCAAACAGGGAACATTACGCTCAAGATGTCCTGGAGACAGTTCCAGTTCTTCGACTCGATACCAATTAGAGACCCCAGCTTCGGAACTGACCATCCGCTGTACTCAGATCCTTCGTTGACGGCGATTTGCTCCACACCAAGCCACCTGGTTATATCAACACAGAATTCACGACTACAGTTCATTGATAGGCAACTCAGCCTTGTGAGATCCTTCACCGCCTATGAGAAGGGCTGGAACATAACCTTCATACGGTACGTCTCCGACGCTGACCTCATAGTGACCATTGCGGAGAGACAGGGGCAGCCTGCTCTGTTAAAAGCATGGAACCTGAAGAAGACATTGTCCAAGGAACTCGACAAATTGAACCACACTTCCTATCATACACAGGTGCATATCAAGAATGGGAACAACTCATACCCGATCACCAGCTTCACACATTCGTCAAGCTTGAATATCCTTGGCGTCGGCTTTGCTAATGGTGTTGTCATCGTCATCAGAGGTGATTTACAGAGAGATCGTGGTTCAAGTCAGACAGTCGCTTATAGATCCAACGATCCAGTCACAGGCTTAAAACTAGTCAGCAATAATAACTTTGATCCTTTGCTTTATGTCACCACGACAAGTAAAGTTCTTGTGGTACCTACAACCAGTACATACCATCCGGGAAATGAAACGGTGCTTGAAAATGCAAAAGGTGCTGATCTGGGGACAATTGAGCTAGAAGGTGATGACAACTTGATTGTTGGTAGAACCGAAGGTATGGTCTACTACAATTTGAACGGTACGCAATATACTGTTTCATTGGAGATGCCAAAGAAGAAGTTGTTCAAATTTGGGAAGTACTTGTTGATAGTAACGGCAAATACCACAAATAGCTCCAGTCTAGTGCTCAATGGGTATTCTGAGCCAACGAGGATCATTGTCGCTGATACAGAACATAAATTGATTTCATTTTCCAATACAATCGCCTCCAGTGTCGCCGATGTCGTTGAACTTTGGGGTGATGTCTATGTCTTATCAACAGATGGTCTCCTATACAAGATCCATGAAAAGAATATTGATCAACAGATAGATATCGCCATTAGTCGTGACTTGTTCCCTATTGCTATTCAAATTGCAGAAAATAGAGTTGACGGGACCAAATTGCTTGAAATTAAAAGACGTTATGCTGACTATCTGTACTCCAAGAATGAAACCACAGAGGCTATGGATCAATACGTCGAGACTACTACATTAGGAAAGACTAGTGAGATTATTAAGAAGTACAAAGACAGTAAAGAGGTGGCTAATTTGGCTCGACTCTTGGAACAAATGTTAATCTCAAGATTGGCCACAAAGGAGCATGTCACGTTATTATTATGTGCCTACTGCAAACTGAAAGATGTTGAAAAATTGAATAATTTCATTGAAAAGTATGATAAGCAGACAAATGATTTGGTCAAGATTGATTTTGATTTGGATGTTGTCATAGAGCTCTGTCGTGATACAAATTTCTTGGACCAGGCTTCAAAATTGGCTCAGAACTTGGGTTATTCTTCATTAGCTGTTGACATCCTCTTGAAAGATTTGAAAGATACGCCGCAAGCCTTACAATACATCAAGACCTTACCTGTCCATGAGATCTTGAGAATCCTTGTTGATTACGCGAGAGTATTACTAGAGACATCACCAAACACCACCACTGCCTTATTGATTGACGTTTTCACAGGGAAGTATAAACCGGTTTCAAAAGAGTCGTTAAGTGGTGAAATTACAGAGCAAGACGAAACACCAGTCCTGATACAGAGTTACAAAGCATTTGTTAATTATATGTCAACTGCTGCAAACTCCATCACAAACAATGCTGGTTCTGAGAGTGATGTTCAACATTTGAACGGTAATGGTCACTCACATGGAGATGGAACTGACGCTGATGGTGTTTTTCAACCTACTTATCAACCACCAAAACCAAGAATCATATTCCCTTCATTTGTCAATAATCCTAATGAATTTGTGATTTTTTTGGAAGCTTGTGCTGAAAGTTATGACTTTTTTGAAGGCAATGAAAAGGATAAAAATGATATCCTAACGACTTTATTTGAACTATATTTAGCTATTGGCCATGCCAGCGAAGATCCAGAAGTGAAGAAAAGTTGGGAGGGAAAGGCTATTGATTTAGCAAAATCGGATCAAAACTCCATTGACCCTAATTCTATCTTGTTAATTTCAGATATCTTCGATTTCGTTGAAGGTCAGTTGTTAAGCCGTGAAGGTCCTGGTTTTGAAATTGACTTGTTCAGATCATACGTTGCTGCAGGAGATGTTGATGGCGTCATCCAAAGTCTAGAGAAGTATGGTGAAGGTGAGCCTGAATTATACCCATTAGCTTTGATGTTCTACACTTCAACGGACGAGATCTTTGAAAAAGTCGGTGAAGAAAGATTCAAAGTGGTGCTGGATAAGATCAAGAAGGATAGAATTCTATCTCCGTTAGAGATCATCCAGTCATTAGGTGTTAATAAGGTTGCCACTGTCGACTTGATAAAGGACTACATTGTGGATTTTGTCGAGACAGAGAAGAAGGAAATTGAGATCAATGCGAAATTAACTGCGTCGTACAAGAAAGATGTCGAATCCAAGAGAGAAGAACTCCACAAACTCGAAACAGAAGCAAAGACGATCCAACCAAACAGATGCAACACTTGTTCCAACAAACTGGACAAAGAGACCACACATTTCCTATGCGATCACTCTTACCACAGTTACTGTCTATCAGACACAGACAATTGTCCGAAATGTACACCAAATAGAGAGACGATTGCCAATATCAGAGAAGCTCAAAGGGTTATCGGTGAAAGAAACGATATTTTCGAGCAGGCCCTTGCTGACTCGGACAACAGATTCAAAGTCATAAGTGATTTCTTCGGGAAAGGTGCAATGGAGAATATCAACTATGTACTTGATGAGAAAGTTTAATGAACAATATACTTCGGTTTAGTTTTTGTACCGACTCTCCCCCATGATACTTTGAATAACGTTACAACTTCAGAATGTTAGTGAGTTGCGGAGGGGTAAACCCATTTACACAAATCCGCTTAATTCCGGGATACTAATAAAGAATTAAGTTATCAATCCTCTCGTTGGGAACACACGAGAACCGTAGGATGGAAGGAGAGACATCAAATGTTATTTCTTGAGCACTTCTTGAACCCCTTTTTTCAGAATACTAGAACAAAAAAAAAGATTGCAGCACCTGAGTTTCGCGTATGGTCTCCCACTACACTACTCGGTCAGGCTCTTAGCAGCTTAACTACAGTTGATCGGACGGGAAACGGTGCTTTCTGCTAGATATGGCCGCAACCAAAATAGGTACAAACATTATGAGACTCATTCTGTTGTCATCATTAGATAAGCATGCCTTGGTTGATTTTGGAAGAGACAAATGTCTAAGGAAAATCTTATATTATATTTATATTAAAACAAAAAAAGAAGAGAGAAGAGGTATAAGGAAAAGAAAAAGAAGTAGGAGATAAAGGAGGTGAATAAGTTAAACCAGAAAGAACGCATATACTAGAAGAATACATGGCGGATTAAACTAATAAAGAACTTTGTATTTGGGAAAAAAAAATTTCGTCTGGTTCTCTACTAGGCTTGGAAAGAAAAAGATACATCAGAGAATACAACTCTTGAATTTGATGAAAGTCACGTTGCAGTGCTCGTGTATCGGCTGTATTTCCTGGTGCTGAACTAAGGTGTTAATTGTTTCTGATAGATCGTGCTGGTTAATTTAGTGTTGTTTATTGGTTTTTATGATTGTATCAAACCTGCATCATATAACATGAAACGAACTTCAGACAAAGATGAAAGTTCATTAGATATGACAAATTTCTTTAGTGGAGGGTGTGGTTTCATCTACTGGTAATGGTATTTATATTTCCACGCTTCTCCAATTATGCTCCATCTTTTCTGCTCCATGTCTGCTCTTTTAGCTACTGTTTATTCTCACACCCAACACCAACATGTCAATGGTTGATACTTCTGATGTATCATCAATGTACTCAACGGTCCTTTCATTGAATCAGAATTCCGAAGAATCACTAGGTGATTTCCAAGATCATTACAAAGAGTTCATTTTCCCCTCCAGAAACGCAAAGCAGACCTATCAAATGGCAAATCCTTATGCTGACTCCCTGTGGTACAACAGCCGTGGTGAATTTGGTGAAAATGCTATTAGTGACATTCAAGATCGAGTCGAAGGCTCTAAAAAGAAAAGAGAGCTAGATACACTTGCGCCACCTTCCAGACTTGACTCCTTACAGCACAAGAAGGTGGACTCTCCTATCAAAGATGACAATTTCTTCAATGACTTTAGATTCAATGAATCATATATTCATAGCCCAAGGACCGGTTTGAAGAACGTGTCAATGAACCTACCAGAGACCGTCTACAAAAAGGCCTTCAAAGAACTAATCGAAACTGAGCTGAAGTTTGCTAATGACTTGAAACTTATTGACTCGGTTTATCGTTCCCTGTTACACAACACCAAGAAGTACAAGAACATTTTGAGCAAATCTCAAGAGGCAATGATCTTCAGTAACGTTGGTACTATCATGGAACTGAGTGAGTTGTTCATCAGAGATATTTCGAAGGTTGTCAAAAGAATATCTACCGTAGACTTGGACCTAGAATTGAGTGATCAATTGAACTTTTGTAGAGTGGAAGGCATTGACATTGGTGAGAATCTAACCACTCATTTCATTCGTTTCAAGAGTACATATACATCCTACTATGACAATCATTCCAAACAGTTGTCCACTTTAAGAGAATGTGTTGATCATTGTGGTCCAAAAGTTGCTAAATGGCTTGCAGAATGTGCCTATTTGGCCAAATCAAGATCTGATTGTTGGGACTTGGAATCGTTGTTGATCAAACCAATTCAGAGGATCGCTAAATACCCCTTATTAATCGATGCCCTGTTGAATGCTACGAGAGATGAGTTAACGTTTGAACAAGTTGAGAAATTGTATGGAGCAAAGACACTGCTAGAAAAGATGCTTGAGTCGATTAATCAGGGAAGAGCTAGATTTAGTTGTTATCATCAAGAACAGATGGTGCCCATCGAGTCTTCTGAAGAAAAGATTGAATTTGTTAAGCAATTAAAGGCATTCAAAGACCACCACAAGACCTTACAAAATTTAAAGAAGGAAATTAAACTGTCATTAGAGCCATTATTGAACCATATTATGTTCCAAAAGAAGTTTGCTCAGAGCTGGAAGTCTTTCATGGATTATGATGAACAAGAGCAAGATGATAACTACATCCAGTCCATTTACTCTAGTTTTCTTGAAAGAATTACTCAGCAGGAACAAAAGACTAAACTTTTAATCGTTGAAACTGAAGGAAAGATCATTAGGGCCATTGATTTAACTTTAGAATACTGTACTGGTGTTAAGGAAAAGATTCACGATTTCCAATCTAACAAAGGAGCCTACTTGAACTACATCAAGAATGGTGAGCATTCTCATAACCACTATGTGAAAAACTCCACCTCTGCGGCTCAGAGTTACATCACTATTCAAAACGAGTTGAAGGATGACCTTCCAGTCATGTTATCAACTTTAGCCAAATTTGAACATCTGATAGTACTTCAATACCACCAACAAATCCAGAAATGGTTCAAAGAAATGGTAGGAAGGAAGTCCCTCGAGGAACACCAAACCTATCTAGCGAGTGGCGAGAAGACACTTGGTGACAACTTTGACATTGTTGAATTGTACTCCCAATCCAAGCACGACACCCGAGAGGCATTGAAGGACCTGTGTATCAGATCACCATACAGATCATCATACAGATCACCACTAAGTGATTATGACAGCTCCGACCTCAAGATTAGTGCTTCAAGGGTCGTTAGAAGACTCTTTGGTGTTTAACTCTGGTGCTTTAAACTAATCTTGTGCTTAACTATGCCTCTGCTGGCCCTACCGTACTTTTTATCTCTCTAAAAAATTTTATCCTCATCGCACAGAAAAAATTTAAAGAAGACACAATAAAAGTTAACCTCTTCGCCAGTGAACACCATCAAACCTGCGACTCCAGCCATGTCTACCGAAAAAGAATAGTATGTCATCTTGTCATATCAGTGGTCTTGTGCGAAAACTTCTCTCCTATCAGCTTTGGTGAAAGCTTTGGACCCCATAGTGAAGACTCTCAGTACTAACAAGAGATAAGTAAACCAGTTACTGTGGAAAAACCAATCCCGGTGGCCTACGATCTAGGTAATCTAGCTGTTTTTGACCAGAATGCTCTAGAGAACGACAAACTGTCAGCCAACAACGCGGACCGTGAAGAATATATCAAATCCATCACCAGAGACAACACCCAACTGCTAATCAACCAAATCCTATCGCTACCAATGAAGACCACCACCGATGGTGCCGGCTCATCAGGCCAGTCATCCAGTATAACGCTTATCCAACTACCACAGCCAACCACAGAATTACCAAGAGAGAAACCACTACCTAAGGCTAAGGAACCAACCAAATGGGAGCTGTTTGCTGCTAAGAAAGGTATCCAAGCCAAAGAGAAATCCGGAAAAATGGTATATGACGAAGCCACCGGTGAGTGGGTTCCTAAGTGGGGTTACAAGGGTAAGAACAAGGCTCTTGATAACCAATGGTTAGTTGAAGTTGACGATAAAGTTAAAGGCACTGAAGACGAATTGATTGATCCAAGAACCTTGAAGAGAGCCGAAAGAAAGAAATTGGTGAAGAAGAA
>JAKTWU010000310.1:0-28156 GCA_030582435.1 Taiozyma onychis
TATGGTAGTAGAATGGATCGTGTAAAGACAAGAATTTATATCTCTTTCTCCAGTTGTCACCGATTCTTTGGTTAGATTCAACAATTAGAGCATTGTAGCCGTAAGCTTTTAATCTAGCAGCTAAAGTGATACCACCTTGACCACCACCGACAATGACAGCGATTGGTTGATGTTCATCCTTGTAGTCTTGTTCTTCAAATCTCTTTTCTAACCAAGTCTTTCTTTGAATGTTTTCACCATGGATAGTACCTTCTGGTCTCTTACGGCCTGCCTTTTCTGGGATACCATGAAACTCATCCAAGACAGAGTATATGGTCATAGCTTTTAGACCAAATGGTGTTTCTTCATTTTTGACCGAGACCAGCTTCACAGAAGCACGACCAGTACCATATTCGGATTCATACTTCAGGTATAACATTACCCATTCCACTGGGACACCACCGTTTGACTCAGCATCATGAATGACCTGATGGGCAACACCAGTTGGAAATCTGTAGTCAGCAGTCTTATCTAGGACAAATTCACCAATCTTGTCGAATGATTCAGCCAATTGAGCCTTGATGTTCTCCGGGCCGACGAAAGTTCTAAGGTCAAGTTGTAAAGCCAAATGGTCCTTCCAGACGGAATGTGGCATCAAGAACTTGTCTAATTCGTCAGGTTTAGCAGCGCTGTCACTCAATGTTTTGTTGAAGTCAGCTAACCAGGCAGTGGCTAAGGAAGTAACATCATTCTGTTTGATATTCTCTGGATCTGGAGGGTAAGCGCCGTAGATTTTCTCTAGCGGGATGTTCTTGTCAAAGGCTTCATATTGGTAAGCTGGAGCAATTTCGTCAACGCCTTCAAAGACACTCATGATGTTCTGTTTGTGTTGATAGTTGGTTGTTGATAGTCAATAGTACAACTTCTGGAGGATTCCCCAGACTTTATAGCACAAACCGCCCCTCTGACCACGGTATCGTCTTTGTCAAGTCACCATCACGTCTTTACTCATCGCCACTGACTTACCGCCCATAAAAGCACCGCTTTCAGTTGTTCCACTGTCATCTGCCGCTGAGCTTGAACTTTGTGTGAAGTTGTTAGTCAATTCAGTTTTCGCTCTGACAAATCTGACAGTAGTTAGTCTCCCCCGCAAAACAATTCGCGAATTCCTTAGTGGGTTTCTCCTCTTTGGCCATAACGGACATTCAAGGAGAAAGTCGCCATTGACTAAGAAACGAGCAGTGACTTTAACTTAGCGGAGTTGCAACTTATTTTAAGGTCCAAAGTGGATTTAATTGGTCTGATGAGTTGTTTCCCCTGATAAATTTCCCCAGACGATAAGATTGTGTTTCAGCCGAAGTCCGCTTTGCGTCGCTGGAGCAACGAGTATTTCCTATCGGCCTCCACGAACATCAATGTCAATGTCAGTACTCACCTTTCTTTGGCTTAATAAAGGTTTGTCATGATAATGTTGAAAATCTTACTTCACAGACATGTTTGTGGACATGGCTAAGTGGAAGCAGAAAACAATAACCGATATAGACACTAAATTTATCAATGTTTAGTAGTTTAGATTACCTAGTTAGAATCTCAGGCAACGAAAGAATGGGAATAGATCGAGCGTTAAAGTGGACCTTTTACAGGAATCACTCACTGATTTATACTGATATCAAAAATGAGTCTCACCAAATCCTACGCTTCAAAGTTCCACTCTAAAAGCCTATAATAGAGATTTCGAATCACAGATGAAGTGTAAACTATGGCGGTTAATCTTTTTTTAGCTTCAAACCTCTAGATCATCTTTTAGTTTAAGATCAACCTGACACTGATCTGCAGCTTGTGGCTACAAAAGAAGCTCAAAGTGTACAGAACTGGAGCTCAGGATGTGTATTTATCATAATGACGATTCAGTTTCTCATTAAATTGTTTGTTCTTATCGTTAACTGTGTAACTGGTTAGTAAAGGAACTTAAAAATCGAGCTCAAAAGGCAATGGATATACATACTATAAGTGTCAGTATCATCATAGTTTTTCCTTCTCTTCATTTTGCGTGAGTCTGAGTGTTTCATGGTGCTTACTAGTCGGTCTATAGCGTCTTTTGAAGGTTTATCTGTGTAATCAACTTCTTCAAGACTATCGCTGTCATTATCATTGGCACCACTTTCACCACTCGTAATCTTCTTTGTCTTTTGTTCCTTGAGCTTCTCCTTCAGTTTCTTATAGCTCTCTTTAGCAACATCCAGTTGCAATATTTCCTTCTTGTAAGTTTGTTCCGCCAGTTGGGAGTAATTTACAAAGCCTGCGTTTTTGACATTTCCTTGCTTCTCCTCCTGGATCTTGTCCCACTTCTCGTGGTCTTCAATTGTATAATCCCAGCCCTTTTTACGGTCATAATCTTCACCTTTCTCCTTCGCATCTATCTTGTCCAGCTCCGTCTTAGCCCTGGCCTGCTTCTGCTCCAGTTGTCGCAGTTTGTTCTCCCCGATGGCCTGTATTCTGTGTTCTTTGAAGAGCTCCTCCCTGTTCTTTTTGCTGGCATCGCTCTTCTTTTTCTGTAGCTCTCTCAGTTTCAGCTTTCTCTCTTCCAGAGAGCGTGAACTCATAGCGAATCAATAGCAGTCTTCCCTAGTCGATGACTCTGCTTGAACAGTTCAATTTCTATGTTTCTTTTACTCTCAAGCAATTTTTCGCGACTCTTTTGATGGAAGTGAACCAAAACAAAGGGCCAAACTATCTACACCAAACAACAGACAGAAAGGCACACAGAAAAACCACAATTACGCTGCAAAATGGCCATAACGTCCCCCTTCAAGAAGCTGTCTCACAGTAGAGAGAGCTCACGCGAGGAGAAGCACCAGCCGCAGCAGCAGCACCAACTGCCTGGCGCCCTACAGTCCAGGCCAATGCAGCCGACACAGCGGATTCCCAACAGCCAGGTTCACCTCCACCCACAGGGACCGCTCCAGAAGTCCAATACTGTCACCAGCACGAGATCTAATACCCCCACGCTGGCTCAGCAGTACGAGAGTGACAAGAACAGACTGATCAAGTACTGTTTCTCCACCTACGGCAAGGACGGTGTGCTCGTGGACTCGTACATCACACACGTCAGAGTCATCGAGGACGCTGCGAATCCGTCCAGTAAGCCACCTGCCAACTCACCAGCCAATAACAAGAAGAACAGAGTGTTGGCGCTGGCTGTGAAGGGCAATGGCGAGGTGTTCTTGCACAAGGGGAGAGAGAACCCTAACGGCTCGTTCCAGATCGGGCGTAGCTGGAGTCTCGCAGAGTTGACCCTGCTTCAACGTGAAACTACTTCTGACACTGGGTTTACTGCCAAGCTGGGGAAGAGTTACTATTGGGAAACTAACTCCCCAAAGGAAAGACAGGTTTTCATTACGAGCTTGGTCAGAGTGTACAGAAAGTTCAAGAATGGGTTGGTTCCTCAGTTGGTCAATTGGGATCTTTCTATCTTTGGTCTAGATTCTGAATCCTACAAGGTGTTTGTCACCCAGGAAACACCTGAACAGAAACCTTCAGTTTCTTCTGAATCGTTGAAGGCCACTACATCGCAGAAATCTGCCCCACTAACAAGAGACTCACTTGCAAAGGAGCAACCACCACAGCAATCTCAATCTCAGGTGGAGCCACAACCAAGACCAAGTGTATCTTCAAGAGAATCGGGCTCTTCATCCAAATTCGAACCTGATGGTAGAAGACCTTCAGTTGCGGGCTCGGGTCCTCAAAGAGAGATCAGTACGAGACAAACGGTAATGACAGCTGCTGCCACTGGCGTCAGTGTCATTCCTTCAATTTCGATGGTTGACAGTGTGACTGATGGAGAACAACCCCCACATCGGGACTCAAGAAGGTCGCTGGACTCAAGGAAATCGCTCGACCCAAGAGGATCAACTCCATATATTCCTGAGGTGACCGTTGAAGAACCGAACGAAATCAATGACAACTCGTTAAAAGGAGACATGAATGAGAAGATGAGAGAACTAAACCTTGATAAAGAATTATTAAAAACATCTCTTGATGTTCTTCCTCAAGAACTTCCTGCTCATAAAGACCAAGTTGAAGAAGCGCCATTAGACAAACCTTACAGTTCGATGCTGTTACCTGAACCATCTAGCTCTGAACATTCATTATCCATACCGAGCTCCAGAGATCAACTGAGCAAACAGAAGAGTATCAATGAATCGTTCAAAGAAATTCACATCATTGGTCATACCAAAAGTCGACAAGAGTATGAAGAAGAACAAGAAGAGTCCGATGATGGTATCCCTGACTTCTACCAAGAGACAGAGGAAGAAGCATTTCCAGAGTATGAAGCTGACTCCCCATTGGACAAACCATCCAGCATCCACGGTGATGGTCCAGAGTCAGCTATTGACGAGTTTTCATTTGATGACTCGCAGATTAGTACCAGTCAGGATATGCTGAGAGTCTCGTCAACTACAAGAAACTTGGAATCTGAAGCCGAACAAATTAATGAAAGTTATGAGGACAGCAACTTCTTGAAGGCAGAGCCAACTCATAAGTTGGAAATCAAGAACAGAACTAGACGTGGCGACACGGTAACTTCCGCCATTGAGATGAACATGCAGGACAGCCTAGAGTCCTCATTAGATGACATCTTTGACAATATCAACTGGGACCCAAATGACGATGCCGATACTCTAAGTCAGAAGCTTCTTCAAGAATTAGCTACCACGGAATATGAATCTGTGAAGCAAATGATTGATATCCCTGAGAAGTCATCAAGTCTATCCAAATATTCAGCCGCTATTGTTGAAGAATCCGACAAATTAAAACCATTACTGACATTGTTTGCCGTTGAGTTAGGTGGATTTGTGAAAAACATCCAACACATTGAAAAAGAGAGTCAAGGTCTACAAGTCGAATCAGTGAACAAGAAGAAACTTTGGAAACAATTACAGGATATCTTGAACACGGTGTCTGTTGATGAAAGCTCATTGAGATTCCTATTGAACTCAGACATTGACCGTGACATGAACAGAATTGAACCAATCTTGGCTGAACTACAGTCTGCAATCAATGCTATTAAAGGTAGTGATGAAGATGCCGATCTGGGTGACATGAGGGCACTACAGGAGAGAAGAGCGAAGTATGAATCTGTGATCACCGATTTCTTGCGTAAATTAATAGGTGACCTAAACCGAAGATTCCAATACACTTTTAACCAGTTGTTACAATCAGATCCTGAAAGGATGGATATTAGAAGTGGGTTATCCAGATTGTTGATCTATTCTTCCTTCACTATCTTCATCAAGGACATTTCAGAGGAATCATTTGACGAATTGATTGGTGGTTGGGAAGGCACAGCTAACACCTTCTATGAAAAAGTTCTTCGTGTATTGAATCAAAAATTGTCAAGTGCTACTAAGAGCGAGGACAAGTTCTCATTGGCCAATGTTAAGGCTTTCAAGGCAATGCCATCATCCGCCCTCTTGAAAAAACAAACTGATAGCAAACAAGATTTACTAAGGCAGAGATTTGGACTGGCAGAAGAATCAGACAGTACAACAGAAGAATCGAAGTGTGTTGATAATCCAGTGGCATCATCGTTATTGCAGACTCTAGAGAGATTACAAAACCACATCATCTTACAACAAGACTTTGTTTTGAAGCTCTTTCACATCTCCACTGATAATTTGAATATTGCTTCATTTATTGAAACGCACCCTGTTGAGGAGAGATTAAATATCTTGGGTAAAAACATTGAGAGTATTGAAACTGACAGAGAAAATGCCAGAGAGCTGTATCAATCAATGGTGTCTATTTTCCAACCTGGTGTTGACACAGTTGCTAAATCCATTGTTCGAAATTTGAGATACAACCAAAAGAATACCCCAATGGTCATCTTATACTTGGAATTGTTCGAGAAAAGATTTGGGTCCAGTAATCAGGAATTTCTATTACGTTCTTTCAAGAGTCTTGCTGAAAAGTTGAAATCTGACTGGATAAGATTTATTTATAATGAGGTCAAAGTCATCAACAAGTCCACTCTGGTGCCAAACCTGGTCATTGAGATCTCCCCAATTGTCAGAAACTTCACATCATTAATCACCGAGTTAGAGTCTAGTTACATTGCTGGGTTGCCAAAAGATTCCTCCAGTATCAATAGCTCGGCTTTAGAGTCCAGAGCTTTGATCAACAACGCTTATGAACAACTATCTACGTCTATCACTTCAAACTTGGAGAATGAAGGAGACACTACCAATAACAACAGCACTGGTAGATTGACTCTACATATTGAAGATGATAACAGGTATAGATTAAACCATTTGGTGAACTTAATTCAAAATTCCAATTGGCTAGTTGAAACACTGGCTCCATTAAAATTGAGACCGTTGAACAACTCAATCAACACTGCCAAAAAGGTTTACACCACTTCAAGAGACCTCTATGTCCGCAGTCTGTTGGATCAGAACTTTGGTAAGATCTCCACTTTTGTCACTGATGTTGAAAGCTTGATCAAGGAATCCAACTCTTCAAACCTCGTTGATCCTTCAAAGAGAAATGCTTACAGTAAGACCAACTTATCCAAGATCGTCTCCAGTTATGATTCCAAGGAGATCAACAAAATTGTGTCCAAGCTAAGAGAACAGGTGACTTCTGATTTCAAAGACTCCACTGATTCCAACATCCAAAAGCAAATCATTGATAAGGTGTGGTCTTCGCTACAGGCTCAATTTGTCTCTACCGCTGTTGGTTTGGAGCAAATCGCCACAAGATATTACAGAGATGTCGATACGCACTTCATCAAGAAGGATATTATAGCCGCTTTCAACGCTGCCAGACTATAGATCATGAATGAACGTTATGTCCTATCTATTCACAAGTAATTTCTATTTAGCATAGTTATAACAACCGTCGAAGAATTCGTACTCTAAGTCACACATCTCCTTGAAGACTCTTTCCACGCTTTCATCACCAACCCTATCAACTTCAGATCTTAACAGCTCAACCCATGGTGTGAAGATTGGACCACTATGTAGATCGATCCATTCTTTATATTTCCACTCCAGATCATGAGGAATGATCTTGTTATCAATAGCATCTTGGGCCCATTTGAGATAGACCTCCTCCATCAAGTACGTGGCAGTAATTAAAACAGGATAAGTATGATTCCCTTCTAGTAAATACCTTAGATACTCAACGTATCTGTCAGCAGCGTGAACCTTAACGTTCTTGACCTTCTCTAATTGATCCTTCTCCAGATTTTTAGACAACTGATCAATACAGATCTGAAAGTAGTCGTTCTCATCATTGGCGAAGAACCCAATTTGCTTGCTTAGTTTGATCTGAACAGCGTCATCATCACACAACGAGGCGGTCTTACACGTCAGTCTCAAGCCAAACTGGAAGAATCTCAAGTCCTGAAACAAATAAACCAACAACTTGTCATCTGATAGAGTTCCTTTACACAACTCTGTAGTGAATGCATGTGTTGTGGCCTTTGTAAATTGATCATGGAACTTCAGGACAAGTGAGTCAGCAAATGACATCTCCGACAGCAACTAATCTAAGCTCCTGACGTAGAAGACACAACCAGAGAATCCAATTCATTTATATATTTTCCGGTTTATACCAAGATGCACTTAGAAGGGCTCATGCATGAACGTTTCAAGAAAGTGCAATAATACCAGGCCTGGGGCTCCAAAAGTGCCAGTTTTCTGCTTACAGTAAACAAATTGTTATGTGGTTAGTAAGAAGCCTGTTTAAACCCATACGCTTAGTCTCTAGGGCTGTTCATCTCGCATTAGATATTTCACTATACACTTTGTCATCTGTACACGTGACTCTCACGTGAGAGTCACGCCAGACGTCACATGACAGACTCTCTGGATTTTATCGGAAATTGGATAAAATTTACAAAACATTCACATCTTCTATCAAAGGAAGACTGATAAAAACAGTCACAAGACATAGGAACGCTGATCTTATAGCCGCAATGGTCGTCGACACCACATACTACGAGACATTAGAGATCTCTGTGGATGCCACAGCTTCTGATATTAAGAAAGCTTACAGAAAGAAGTCTATCAAAGACCACCCTGATAAGAACAGAGATGATCCGCTTGCAACAGAAAAGTTTCAGGCCATTTCAGAGGCATACCAGGTGCTCAGTGACGAGACATTGAGGGCAAAGTACGACAAGTTTGGTAAAGAGAGTGCAGTTCCAAATGAAGGTTTCGAAGATGCTGGTGAATACTTCGCTATGATCTTTGGTGGTGAGGCATTTGTGTCATACATTGGTGAATTGAGTTTATTGAAAGATTTAAACAAGAGTGTGGAATTGAACGAGGAAGAAGAAGAAAACAAGAAGAAGCAGAAGGCCAAAGAGGACAAAGAAAATGCTACAAAGGAAACAACGGCTCAAGATACCACACGAACCCAAAATGAGACAGAATCCAAACCGAGCACAACCCAAAGCTCAAAAGCCACGGAACACGAAGAAGAAATCAAACAATCACAAGAAAGACTAAGACTACTACACGCTGCAGATGCTACAGAAACGTTAGAGTCCAGAACCACTGATACTACTCAGACTGAGACAAAAGAAGAACCAAAGGAGAAATCCAAACTGCAGGAACATGAAGAAGAAGTTCGTAAGAAGAAGGAGGAATCCATAGAGAAGTTATCCAAAAAGCTAATAGAGCGTTTGTCTGTGCTTACAGAATCCGCATATGATGAACCTTGCAAGAAGTCATTTCAAGAGAAGTTTGAAATTGAAGCCAATACGCTAAAGATGGAGTCCTTTGGTTTGGATATCGTTCACACAATTGGCCATGTGTACTCTGAGAAAGCCCGGATTTTCCTAGACTCGCAAAAGTTTCTAGGTATCCAAGGCTTCTTCACCAGTGTTCAAGCTAAAGGTGGTATTGTCATGGATACATTCAGGACAGTGTCATCAGCATTGGACGCTCAATCCACTATGCAAGAACTACAGAAATTGCAAGATTTGAAGACCACTGAGGGTGAATTGAAAGATGAGAAGACAGGTGAAGTGATACCTAAGCCAACTGATGAAGAAATCGCAGAACTGGAGAAATTATTAATGGGGAAAGTGTTGAACGCCGCCTGGCACGGTTCCAGATATGAGATCCAGTCCACTTTGAGAGATGTTTGTGATAAAGTCTTGAAAGATAAGTCTGAAGACAAGAAGACGAGAATTAGAAGAGCTGAGAGTTTGTTATTGCTAGGTCAAGTCTTCACCAAAGCTAAGAGAACTAAGACCGAACAAGAAGAGGCCCAAATCTTTGAAGAGCTAGTCGCTGAAGCTACGAAGAAGAAACAGAAATGATAAACGGTGCAAGTGCATCATTGGAATAGAATTACTTTTAATACGAACGATAGTGATGACGACGGCGTAGAACTTCAAAGCAGTGATGGTTTACAAGTGGAGGTTATAAATTCGTCCGTGCTCCTAACCAAACCTTTTAAAAAAAAATTGACCGAGAAGCCTTCAATGTGACATAAACCTCATCAACCTCATCAACCTCACAAACTTACGAACAAAAACATGTCCAGAGTCGGTACTCTAGTCCTAGGCCCAGCCGGTGTTGGTAAAGTGCGTATTCCGTGTCTTTTTACCCTCGAAGCTCCTCAACTAACCCTGATTCCAGAGTACTTTTTGCAACTCAATGGTGTCTTACTTACAAAGCATAGGTCGCCGTGCTCATATAGTGAACCTGGATCCCGCAGCTGATCCGTCAGAATATGAATTCACAGTTGACATAAGAGACCTAATCTCACTACAGGATGTGATGGAGGAGTTGAACCTTGGTCCTAACGGTGGGTTGGTTTACTGTTTTGAATACTTGATGAATAATCTAGATTGGTTAGACGAGGAGATTGGTGAATTCAACGATGAATACTTGATCTTTGACTGTCCTGGCCAAATCGAACTATATACACATATCCCTGTCCTGCCTGCTATCGTCAAACATCTACAACAACATTTGAATTTCAACCTATGTGCAACTTACCTATTAGAAGCCCCATTTATTATTGATAGATCCAAGTTCTTCAGTGGGGCATTAAGTGCCATGTCTGCCATGATCCTGTTAGAATTGCCGCATATCAATGTCCTGTCCAAGTTAGATCTGATCAAGGATGAATTTTCAAAGAAACAGCTTAAACAATTCTTGAACCCAGACCCATTGTTGTTAGTGAACGATGTTAACCATAAGACTAATCCAAAGTTTGCTAAATTAAACGAATCTATTGCTCATTTAGTTGACGACTTCGGAATGGTTCAATTCTTACCTTTAGAATCTGGGAATAACGACAGTATTGCCAATATATTAAGCTATATCGATGATGTTACCCAATGGGCTGAATCACAAGAACCAAAAGAGCCTAATGATGAAATTGATTTTGAAGAAGACTACGAATAGGAATAAAGTGGTAGAATGTCAAACAATAGCATATAATACAGTTCAACATAAACAAATACCATTTCATTTTGCGTCATTAATCTTCGTAACTAATTCTTCCAGTCTTGATTGGATCAGCAAGTTCTTTTTAGGCTTCTTATTAACTCTTGGGGCCTTCTGTTTAAACACTTTGTCCAGATCTTTGACTTCAGTCTTCACTTGTGTCTCCTTCAATGGTCTTCTTGTCTTCTTGGTTTTCAGCTGTATATCATAGTTCTGAACTATGCTTGGAATATCTTGACAATCGCCAGTTACAATCAAATCTAGATATTCAATGTAGTCAACAATACTCATTGATGGTTCATCTCTGTTAACCCAGATAATGCAACCTTTGTTAGCATGTACAGCCTTGGCTAATTCTTTTACTAGTCTTCTAACGCCAGGAATCTTCAAAGAGGTGCCAGCGATTATCAGACAATCAGGTTTAGATTTCAAATCAGTAGCTGAAATGTTCCCAATGTTTTCACCATCTGGATGAAACTCATTGTATAGAACTATCCTTGGCCTTAAACATCCGATACCTTGAGATCTTTTACCCATGGCTTCTCTAAGTTCGTCCAATTCTGTACATTCTGGGCATGGTGGTGGTTGATCACCTTCGAATAGAGCAGTATCGATCTCTGAGTTCCAACGGCATTTTGAGCAGTACATATGCTTGATTGTGCCATGGAGTTGAATAGTTGGTGGATAAGGTGGATGAGATTTGATAGGGACTGTGGTATCCAAGTGAGTCAATTTGGACTCGAGACAATCAATGTTTTGTGTATAATGTCTCAGTAGTCTACCGTCTTTAGAGAGATCATTCATCATTTGGTGGAAACTAGTAGGCTCGGAATCTTTAGTCATTTTATAGAGTTGGTTGATCATGGCGTGAAACTTGGATGTGGACTCACCATCGGCATAAACCGAACTATCGAATAGAGCTTTCCCATTAGAGCCTGAGGACGTGGTTGATTTCAACCCTTGAAACAACCCATTAGAGGATCTGAAGTCAGGGATGCCAGATGCAACAGATATGCCAGCACCAGTGACAACAGCGACTTTTTTGGAGTATTTTAAGGCGTAATGTAGGAAACTCACATCTTCGTTATCGATGTCGTCATCTTGCTCTATAATAGGGAGTTTAGCATCGTAGGACTCTATGTTAAGGATGGTACCGTTTGCAGGTCTGTATTTGAGCTTTGGTTTTCTTTTCACTTTGGTCTTTGATGACTTTTCTCGGGTGTTGGTGTCACTCACGTTGGGTGTAGGATAACTTTCAATCTTGAGAAGTTCAATTTCATCGTCTGAGGAGCACTTTGAGTCAAAGTGAGCTGGTTTTTCGTGCTGCTGGGAGGATGGAGGTGTCAGAAGTTCCATCTTCGCTTTGTATATGGTCCTTGTTGGTATTTGGGGTATAGATTTAGTCTGAAAACAAACAATTTTGAAGAACAAATGTTACATTTACATTTGTGCGTAGTTTTGTCTGCATTTTCTTGTTATTAATTTTCCTAAAGAGGTAATTGTCCATTTTGAGCTTAAATTGGAACGGAATCGACGGATGGACCCTTTTAGTCACGTGCTTTGCTCGGATGTCATTTTATAAATTCATAAAACGTTTTCGCGGTCAAGTTTATCCTAAAAAAATTCGAATTGCAAAAACATCAAAGACGTCAAAGGACATGTTAAGAACACGTCCAATCTTCCCCTTTATTCAACATGGTGCAAATCAGTGAGGTTAAAGACAACAACAGCAGAGACTCCAGAACCGCTGCCCACACACACATCAAGGGCTTGGGTTTAGATGAACGTGGTATTGCCAAGTCTATCGACCATGGTTTCGTTGGCCAAACCGAAGCTAGAGAAGCTGCTGGTGTCATCGTTGACTTGATCAAGGTTAAGAAGATGAGTGGTAAAGCCATTCTACTTGCTGGTGGTCCTGCTACTGGTAAGACTGCCATTGCCCTGGCTATTTCCCAAGAATTGGGTCCAAAAGTGCCATTTGTTCCTATTGTTGGTTCCGAACTATACTCTGTTGAAGTTAAAAAGACCGAAGCTTTAATGGAAAACTTTAGAAGATCTATCGGTCTAAGAATCAAGGAAACTAAGGAAGTATATGAAGGTGAAGTCACTGAATTGACTCCAGAAGAAAGTGAGAACCCACTAGGTGGATACGGGAAAACCATTTCTCATGTCATTGTTGGTTTGAAGTCAGCAAAGGGTACAAAGACTCTAAGATTAGATCCGAGTATCTATGAAAGCATTCAAAAGGAAAAAGTCACCATTGGTGATGTCATTTACATTGAAGCCAACACAGGTTCCGTCAAGAGAGTTGGTAGATCAGATGCCTATGCCACGGAATTCGATCTTGAAGCTGAAGAGTACGTTCCATTACCAAAAGGTGATGTCCACAAGAAGAAAGAGATTGTCCAGGATATTACACTACACGATCTTGATGTCGCTAATGCCAGACCTCAAGGTGGTCAAGACGTGTTATCTATGATGGGTCAACTATTAAAACCAAAAAAGACAGAAATAACAGAAAAACTACGTCAAGAAGTCAACAAAGTTGTCCAGAAATACATCGACCAGGGTATCGCCGAATTGGTCCCTGGTGTTTTATTCATCGATGAAGTAAACATGCTGGATATTGAAATTTTCACATACTTGAACAGAGCTTTAGAAGCCTCTATCGCTCCAATCGTTGTCTTAGCATCTAATAGAGGTATGACTACTGTTAGAGGTACTGATGACATCAAGGCTGCACATGGTATCCCACCTGATTTAATTGATAGACTATTGATTGTCCGTACACTACCTTACTCCACCGAAGAGATCAGAGTTATCATTGAAAAGAGAGCCGAGGTGGAAAAATTACCAATCAGCCAAGATGCCCTTGCAAAACTTGCAGAAGAGGGTGCCAAGACTTCATTACGTTATGCCTTACAACTGCTATCCCCAGCAGGTATCCTAGCTAAGACTTTCAACCATAATGAGATTCAAATTTCTGATATCGAAGAAGCTGGAAGCTTATTCCTTGATGCTAAGAGAAGTACTAAGGTTCTACAAGACTCAACTGGGTTCTTGTAATGTCCTGGATACCTGGAGGTTGGAAGAAAAGTTTAATGTAAGATAGAATTAACTCGTTTGTGTTTTATTATTTGTAGTGCAGCTACTATTTGATAAGGATAAAAGTTTATGTATTTCGAGACTTTCAGTTAATCGATGACACTTCTTTCAAGAACTCAGATGGGGAGTAGATAGAAGTACTACCATAAGCAACTGTCTTATTGGTACCTGTGGAGTCTGTGTTGGCCCATTCTTGCAAATTTTGGTATTCTAAGTAATTACCACCACCAATGATGAAGACCAAGGCGTCGGAGTATGATTGTCTCTTTGGCTGTTTTGAATGAGAACCTCTAACTTTTCTTGGGTCAAAGTATAAGTAATCGTCAGTGACTTTCAAACGATCCTCAGAGGAGTTGTTAGGGTCCATGATGGTTTCAACAACGTTGGTGATTGGCATGTTTTTCTTTTCTGGTAATAATTTCTTAATCCCGGAAATTAATGACCCAACACCTTCAGTGATTCTACCATCGGTCAAATTGTAAAGCTTGGAAGACAAATTACCAAATAAGGCAGAGGTGTTACCTTGGGGATGACTAGTTGTAATATCCTTGGCATAACTGTTCAAAACAATGGCAGATTCCTTCATTCTTAGTGTTTCCTTCACTCTTTTAATAAATTTTAAAGCATCAGTGTTGAAACCTTCATGTTTCGCAAAGATATCTTCAGCTTGCTTGGTGAATGCCTGTGGTAAATCTGTTGTTAGGTACAACACAATGTAAGTTCTTAATTTATCTTCTAAGTTGGTGGAATTACCATCAGATTCCAACACTTCAAGGAATCTTTGTCTTGACTTTGGATCGTTCAAACTTTGTTCAATTTCGAAGAAATTATCTAAACCTTTAGCCTTCAATTGATTCAACAACGCTAATAGAACGTTCATATGCATATCTATCACAGCTTTACGTGCTGTTAGTTCGGGAAGTTGATTCACTGTTTGTTGTAGTCTATCATCTGGCTTACCATCAAGGTCATCTAAATTTTGTGAGGCATGTCCCTGGGTCAATTCAGCAGCCTTTTCTTTGTAATTCTTCAGTTCTGTATCAGCATTATCAACCGCATCGGGGAATGGTAATTGTGCATTGTTAGCCCAGAAGAAATCTTTTGGTTCAATATCATGTCTTTGAACTTTCTTCTTACCATCTTCCTCACTTTCAATAGTGATTGTATTTCTTTCAAGTTTAAAAACGTCAGCAACTAGACATTGATAGATCCACGAATGACTGAACATGGCTGCCAGGTCGACGTTACGATCTAATAATATTAGCACGGATCTTGATGAATAGTCTGGTGAAGAAGTCAATTTTGTACTAATCACATAGTCTCTTAGCTTAGCATCTAACTTTTCAGCGACTAATTGAGCTGAGCCGCCCTTTTGGGCGCGTATTATTGGGATTGTACCAATTGTGATGATTGCGTCAAATAACCCGTCGGAGACTCTATCAGCTATCTTGTTGATTTCATCCTCGGTGGTTTTGGCATCGTTGAAGCTGGAGTAGACATGCTGTAGTTCCAATGAGAACAAACGAGGTTCAGTGACAATGTAATTCAGGTATTGGTCGTACACCTGGAGGACTTTTGATGATTTCCCAGTAATGGCAACGGATTTGGCTAGTTCCTCAAGTAGATCTCTGCTCAATGATGATGTAAAATTAATATAAAAGCTGGAGTACATATCATTCTTGATATCCTGGGAGATTCTCTTGATACTTTGTGAAGTAGGCTCGACGAAATAGATGGCTGGAACGTCAGGTAGTGGAGATCTTGAAGTATTGATCAAAGCGTGAGATGTAACACCAGATTTCAACAGGTCATTGACCCTCAAGACGGATGAAATGATGGCTGTGCTCTTTGAATCAAGCACTAGCACTTTCCAGATGATTTCTTCACCGCTCAAACCGGCAGTCAAATCAGCGTTTTCGGAATCTATGTTTAAATGAAGCATCTTCTCTAGAACAGCTGTTTGATCGTTAGTACTCAATTTTACCTAGGAGAAACACCGATCCAAGACTCACCAATCTGCTTGTCTCTAAGTGAGACACGTTGTGAAGTAGACATTATGCACACTGTGTATTTGTATCTGTCTCTGTGGGTCGCTCAACAGTCGTTTGGATGACAGAACAGCTCACAAAAAGTTATGTTTATGTTTCAACCTGAATTGTTGATTTTGCTGGCAACTTCCACCCGCGAATTTCCTGTCACGTGTAAAGCACGTGCATATCACGTGCCGCCTTTGGGTTTAATGAACTTCTCTCATATCACATCGAAATCGATAAACCAATTGCACTGTTTCTAGTATAAAGAATCATCTGTATTGGTTTTCTTCCGCACCTTGATTGAACCCTCAACAGCCAACACTCCGAAACATAATCACACACGAACACAGTCACAAGCTCAGTCACAAACTCACTTATATATCGGATGTCAGAGCTTATCGTCGAGATCACACAGGTCCCGATCACTCAGGATAGAGATCTCACACCACTGCAGGTTGAAAGACTGAAAGAGGAGACATTGTCCGCATTGGAGTTGTCCTACAGCCCCTACTCCAAGTTCAGAGTGGGTTGCTCCATCTTGTTGGAAGACGGGAGATTCTTCAAAGGTGCCAACGTTGAGAACGCAGCGTACGGGGCGTGCACTTGTGCTGAGCGAACGGTTATAAACTACGCGGTGGCACATGGGGAAACAGAGTTTGCAGCCATCGGCATTGCCAGCGACCTTGTCAAGGAATTCATCTCCCCCTGTGGTATCTGTAGACAGACCATCCGCGAGTTTAGTGCGGATATCCCGATTTACTTGTTCAAGGCTAACGGCGATTACCTGAAGACCAACATCAAGGACCTCCTCCCAATCGGCTTCGGTCCTGCCCATTTGTCCTAGGCCTCTGCCGTAAAATCTTCCTAACAACAACAGGTGACTTTCTCAATTCTTCTTCCTTCAACTGTCATTTTGTAGTGTTAGTTTCTATGTTTCCTCTAATCATCTAATCCCCAGCTTCTCCACTAATTGAAAATTGAAAACAAAACATCACCACTTTTCCCTCTAATCGCCACCAACCAATCCTGAAAACACTTCCACAAATGTTTCCACACGGCTTGAAACGAGCCGTTGCCCGCACACGGCTGCCACTGGTCGGCCACAGAGGCATCCAGAAGCTCACCGTCTCGAACCCCTTCGGTGTTTTCATGCTGGACCTGAGCAAGGCGGCATTGAAAGGGATCGCGCTGTTCTACGGTGGTGCTCTGATCCTGGGCGGTGCTGCATACTTCTTTGGGGGTGCCTACCTCGACAAATATCAGCATATATCCTCCGAGTTGCCGCTCACTGCCAAGTTTAACGGATTAATCGCTGTTTATCACCAGGATATAACTGAGAAGAACCCTCAAGCTATACAGGCTTTGATAATCTCACTAAGGTCCATTGCTCAGGAAGAGGGCATTGACATGAGCGACTTACCGGAGGGAAAGTTCAGATTGCTAAACTTGGAGCAATTGCAAAAGAAGAGTAAAGAATGGCAGGGGACATACATTGATCTAGTCATTAGATTGAGTTTGTTAAAAGCTGAATCAGGAGACGTTGAGAACGCTACGGAGTTGAACCAATACTCCATCAATGTGCCTATGGATATTGGCACAAGGGATTTAAGATCACAAAGTTTGAGACTCGCTGCTAAATTGGCTTCAAAAGCCGGTGAAATGGATAAAGCTGAGAAGTACTTGCTTGATGCTCTAAGATTCAATGAGATTTACCATTCGGATATTATCTTCAAAGAACACGGTTCTGTATTGCTTGACTCGAGATCTAAAATCAATACTGAAACTTTCCAGAACTTGACTGATTTAGGTGTGGTCTACACGAGAAATGGCAACTATACTTTATCATTAGAGATCTTTTTAAATTTACTTCAAGTCGCCGAGGCCCAGGGTGTCCCATCACATGGTGTTATCCAGCCACAACAGGAATCAAATGTGCTGTTTCTTGGCCCAAGCGATAAGGCCCTGCTGAAGAACTACATTGGTGAAATCCTTTATCAAAAAGGTCTTTTGCAAAAATCAGTCCAATGGTGTAAAGAAGCCTTCAAAGAATCTTACCTATATTCAAGAACAGATGTCAAATCAGCATTCGTTGCTAAGCAATCACTGGAGAATCTGATCAAGCTTTATGAGAAGACTGGTGATTTTGATTTACAAACTCAGGCAAAAGAGGAATTGGGCCGTATTGATACCAATGTTTTAAAGGTTTCAAGTTGGGATTTCTTAACGAATATCTTTAGCTAGTCGATCAACCTACGCTCACACACTGTATTTATTATTTATTAACTCAATCATTTTTCAAGTTGTTCTAATGTATGATCTATGATATCTATCTTCTCCTTGTATAGTTTCCCAATCACTTTACTCTTGAAATCTGCCTCGAATTGCAATTCCAAGTAACTTTCGAATTCTTTCTTCAATTTCTTCAAGATAACTCTCAAGATTAGATTCGATCTTTCTTTATAGACATCACCATCACTAACACCGTTCAACAATGCACTCAATTTCCTGTTTCCAAAAAGTTCTTGTCTTTCTTGAGAAACGGCTAATGCCACTTCTGTTCTAAAACTGGCAGAGTCCTTACTGATCGTGTACTCGCCATAATAATCTTTCTCCTTTAAAAAGTTCACTTGGTCTTCATTTATCAATTTCAACACCTCATCAGTGATATCAACATCATTCCATTCATTAGTTGGTAGCGTGAAACCGTACTCACAGAGTAAGAATTCGTTCGAATGTGGACCATAGCTTAAGGACAGCTCATCCCCCTGGGTGTATCTCGACCCAGTGATCACATAAAACCCAGATCTGTCAATTTTCAACACACATTGATCCACAGGAGAATGATTGATGAAATCAACGTATGGAGCCATAGTTAGATTGTCATCTTTGTTCTTGCCCTCTGGAATCTCCATGTATAGACAACGTGAATTGACACACATCCATGCATGAAGAAATTCATCTTTCGATATGCTGATTTTGGACGTGTGTGATTTGAGTAGTGTTTTGACGGTGGTAAAATCTGTGTTTAGCCTGGTGAACATCTTTTGAGCATGCAATTGGGTTGTCTTTGGAAGTTTGGAGAAACTATTCAAATCATCATCATTTAACCAGACTAATGGGGACGTTAGAAAGTCCATCTGTGGGGGAAGCATGTTCAAGAAAGGCTTCCACCAAGATTTGTCACCTCTTTGTTGCTCTAGAACCAAATACAAGGTCACTAATTGGAAAGATGACAATTTCAATAACTCTTCTAATGTCAAGCTTGCATAGAAGTCCGTCACTTCATCGCCGTTTTCAGCTTCATACTCAATGTGAATGTGTTTATAGCTTTCTGGTAGCACCAACTCATGGTTCCAAATAGTGATATGCCTTATTATAGTTGTGAAGTTCAAGAGGTAAGAAGGTGCGATCTTGATGATTGGTTGATGGTTTCCCAAGTTTTCAAGGGCAAAGATACCACGACCACCATAATTTGTCTCTTGGACTCCTATTTTGCCACTGATGGTGCACTTTGTGCTGTCTTTGAGCAGCCAGGCCTCCAAAAAGGTTTGCTCAGGTGTAGTTATGGCCATTTTAAGTGGTTTGAGAATCGATTTGGCGATGATGGTGGCTTTCTGTATCAAAAAAAATAAAAGATCTAGACCGATGAGACTTCTAAACAACAACAATATATAAGTCCCACCGTATTAACAAAGCAATGAAGTGAGTTCACCACCTGATCGATTACTACAAACAATTGAGATTAACATACAAAAACAGCCAAATACGCAACATCGAGCGTTTGAATCAACGAGAGCTGGAAGCCGGGATGTCCATCGAGGCATCATGGCACTCTGAGTACAATGACACAGCTTACATCTACTTTGGCTCCCTACCCTATGAGCTCACAGAGGGTGACATCCTGATTATATTCTCACAGTATGGTATCCCTGTGCATTTAAAGCTTGTGCGGGACAAGGAAACGGGCAAGTCGAAGGGCTTTGGTTGGCTGAAGTATGAAGATCAGAGGTCAACAATCCTGGCTGTTGACAACTTGAACGGTACAAAGGTCCTGGGAAGGGTCATCAGGGTTGACCATGCCCGTTATGAAGAAAGAGAGTTCGACGAGGAGTATGAAGGGCTACTGGAGGATGAATTGAGGAACGATTTTGCTGATGAAGAAGAGTTGAAGAAGGAAGAACCTATCAATGAAAAGAAAGACGACGAGTTCGAAGACCCCTTGTTGCTAATGAAGGCGCAGGAAAAAAGTGAGGATAACGAACATAGAAGTAAAAGCTCCAAGGACGGTGAAGATAGACATAGGTCACATAGATCAGACAGGTCTCGTAGATCACATGGATCAGATAGGCACAGAAGTGATAAAGATAATGATAGAGACGGGGATAGGAAGAGAACACATGGATCAAGAAGAGACGATTACAAAGGTTCCAGCCATCATAGGGATGAAGATAGAAGACGTCGTGAGCACAGATTCAGAGATGACCAGCTTCTTGAACGTAAGTCTGGTGAAGACACAAGAGATAGAAAAAGGGAAAGATCCAGATCCAGGTCAAGGGACCACTCTTCAAGGTCACACAGAGATAGTTAAAAGGAAATGAATGAACTAATGAACTGTTTACAATATCCATATAAGCGTAGCATACATTGAAATCAAAAGTTAGATCGGTATCAGTGCTAATTAACTTTCAAACCAAAGTCTCCAGCTCCTCCTGGTTCTTTGCAGATCTTTCACGGGCCTCCGTTTGCTCGTCTCTCAAATCAGAAGCGTTCTCCTCCTCGATTAACTCGTCAATATCAAAGTCGAAATTGGAAGGATCATTATCAGACAGCTCAACCTTCTTACCTCTCTTTCTCAAAGTGGCATCGGCATTGGTCAACCCAGTGCTGAATCTCACAGGGAGGTCATCTCTTGAGACCTTGATGTTCTTCAATTTGGCCAGCTTGAAGTTCTTCTTCCTGGCTCTCTCCTTCTGTTCCTCCTCGAGTCTTTTGGCCTCTTCTGGAGGAATGTAGCCTTGGTACGCAGTGTTGACCTCATCGCTCTTCTTGTGGTCGAATGAGGCTCGTTTTTGGTACTTGTAAGAGCCAATCCCTGAGATTAGAGGCAGGAATACCAGCAGCAATAGCACCAGAGACAGAAGGATCAGATAAGTTGTAAAGTTCATTGCTTTGTGACTGCTCGGATCGATCGCTTCTTTGATGTAATTGTGGACTTAAAAGTCGCTTTTTTTTGCCTAGAAAATTAATAGTTCTGTAGAAAAGAGACCAAAGAGACCAAAGAGACTAACACACAGTTACAGGGCACTCGGAACAGGCCAAATTCGACAATGTTGAGAAGTTCACTTGCCACAGCAAGACATATCTCCAGGATAACACGCTCTTTGAAACCAGCTCAGCTCTTTTCCCCAGCCTTCAGCTCCAGAAACAAGCCGATCTCCCCCTCGAGCACGATAAGACTGTACTCAGTCACCACCACAGACGGGCAGACTGCTCCAGAACAAGTCACCAACTTGAGCATCAACGAATACCACTCCATCTCTGAGGAGTACCTCGAGACCCTGACCGACCATCTCGTGGATCTGGGCCAGGACCACCCACAAGTGGACGCTGAATACTCAGTGAGTTATTGTTATAGTTGTCCCTCTGATGAACTTCCCACTAACGATCTACCCAACAGCACGGTGTGTTAACACTTGAACTGCCTCCAAACGGCATCTACGTCATCAACAAACAGCCTCCGAACAAGCAGATATGGTTGAGCAGCCCAGTTTCAGGGCCTGACAGGTATGTGTGTCCCAATATCTCTTCAATGTGATTCATTACTAACGGATTTTTAGATTCGATCCTATTGGTGGCAAATGGATCTCACTAAGAACCAAGAAATCTTTAGGTGATATCTTGAGAAGAGAAGTCAAGGAAGCTGTCGGTGTAGATGTGGTATTGGAAGGTATCGATGATTAACTTTTTCAACTTTATTAAAAGTGTATATAAAATGATGTTGTCTATAATTATAGATATCGAAATGAAAGAACTAAGAAAACTAATCCATAGGAAAAGTATTTCATTATACGATTTGGAAGAGTTGCAAAGTTTATACTGTATCATTTACTAGCAAAGCCATGAACATAATAATACTCAATAGTTCAAATCCCCTGGGATGTTGCTCCAGAAGTTCTCAACGTACTTCTTTTGATCTTCTTTCTTACCACCTCTAACAAACAGGTAAACCCTGCTATCAACCGGGGTACTATAACCGCCTTTGTTACCACTGACGATGATACCACCAGTCTCTTCCAAGATGACCCAGCCAGCAGCAACATCCCAGCTTTGACAACCACCTTCCCAATAGGCGTCCAATTGACCAGTAGCGACATGGGCAATGTTCATAGCAGCTGAACCAAAGGATCTGAAACCATGGATGAAACCTTTATCCTTGGCCAACAAATTCTTGAAGGTCTCTGTCTTGATATCAAAGAGCTCGCCGTCTCTATCAGAACCACCTTCTAAGGCCACAATGGAGCTTTGCAAAGACAGTGGCTGTTCAGACAAATTTGGTAGTCTCTTCCCGTTCAAGAAGGAGCCCTCGCCTTTGATAGCACTGAACAACAGGTCCAAGTGAGGGTTGTAAATGACACCAACGACCGGTGTCTTGTTCAATGTGAACCCCAGTGAGATGCAGGAGTATGGGAATCCATGGATGAAGTTGGTGGTGCCGTCAATTGGGTCTACAATGAAGGTTGGCTCATCGGTTAACTTGGTCTCATCTTCAACGTAGCTCTCCTCACCGATGAACTTGTATGCAGGGTACGTGGCATTGATCTTCTCGGACACGTTCTTCTCGACCAGCTTGTCGATCTTGGTCACCAAGTCCACCGAGTTCTTCTTATCGTCGAACGTCTCCTTCCCTGAGTGTGCCCTGATGATGTCGCCTGATTCGAGGGCCAGTTTCACAAGGAAGTCTCTGACTTGTGGCAGATCAACGGACATGATTTTTGTGTGATTTCTCTGCGATTTCTCTGCGATTTCTCCCTTTTTGTCCATAATGAAACATCAACGTCATCGTTGAATAAAGACATAAATATAGTTCGTGGCCCGACCGCTTTGGTGAACGACGAAAAGAAAAAAATCAAAACTGCCAAAAAAGTCTCTGTGGCGATCAACAAAGCAACTTCTGGCTTCGATCCACCGCTGTTTCTCACCCACCACAGGCTCACAGGCACACACAAACCCATCCACGCAAGATCACAGGCACATACTCTCTCACTGAGCTTTTCCCCGTTGTTTTTTGCAGTGCTGCTCGTTGATTTACTGTTGAGCTGTTGAGAAAGGACTACCTCACCATTATGTCACAATTAGACGACGAAGAGATCAAGCGATTATCCGACGTGGAAGGCGATGGCGACGACTTACAACAGGAGGAACCGTTCGACTCTTCGGAGGAGGAAGAGGACGATGACGAAGAAGAGATTGAGAGAATCAGAGATGGCTTCATCGTTGACGATGAGGATGAAGGCGAAAAGAGAAGAAAGAAGAAACATAAACGTCGTCACCAGGAGAGAGAGGTCCTGCAACAAGACGATGACGCTGACCAGCTAGATGAGGACGATCTGGATCTAGTGATGGAAAACTCTGGTATCAAGAGATCTGAGAAATCCAAGTTCAAGAGATTGAAAAGAGCTACTTCCACTGAGGATGAATCTTCCAAATCTAAAGGTATCAACGATTTCTTCTCAGATGATGAAGATGTCGAACAAGAAGAGGGCCAATCAGAGTCAAGAAAGTCTACTGGTAGACATGTCATTGATGAACTGGATGACTTCATTGAAGATGATGAGATGTCCGATATGGACGAGGAAGAACGTGAAGAAGTTAGACAAAGACGTAAACAAGAAAGACTACAACCTACAAAACTCTCTGGTATTGACTCTGAGAAAGTCGATGAGCTTTATGAAATCTTTGGTGATGGTGAAGATTATGCTTGGGCCCTTGAAGGTGAAGACGAAGATGGCGAGTTTAGAGAGGATGATTCTAAACCCCAATTGCAAGATATCTATGAACCTGAAGAATTAAAAGCTAGAATGTTGACAGATGGTGATAAAATTATCAGAGACACAGATGTTCCAGAACGTTATCAAGAGCTAAGGAGACATATCAAACAGTATGAGCTATCTGATGATGATTTCAACTATGAAAAGACATGGATCGGCTTCAGATTGGAGATCGAGAAAAATCAGGAAATCAATGATAGAGATGCCTTCTTCCGAGCTGTTTCTGATTCCTTAACCTTTATTGCTAGACAGAATCTGGAGGTTCCTTTCATTTTCTCCCATCGTCGTGATTATCTATTGAAAACTACAATCACTGGTGAAGGTGATGATGCTGAGACTAAAGTTGAAACCTTATTAGTTGAAGATGATCTATGGAGGATCGTTCAACTTGACATTGAATTCCATTCCTTACTTGCAAAGAGAAAACAAGTCGGTGGATTGATTGACAAGCTAGATATCACTGATGATGTCTTAACTGAACATTTCCGTGACGCAATCAACATCAATGATTTCCAAGACATCTATGATTACATCTATTTTGAATACAGTCAGAACTTGAAGGATTTGAATCTCAAAAAAGCTCACAAGAGTAACCAGTATGATAAGCTAAGAAGTGACAAATTGTTCGAAATTGTTGAGGCTTTTGGTATTTCTGTGAAAGATGCTGTTGAAAACATCACAACCGATTCAAGCTTACATCCGACATTAGATGAAGAAAGCTCTCCATTGGATTTAGCTGAAGCCATTTGTTCAGATGAAAACTCTTTGTATGCTAAACCTACTCATGCCCTAGAAGCTGTGAAACATTTCTATGCTGAAGAACTATTCAACAATGTCAAATTGAGAAAACACTTGAGAAACTTATTCCACAATTATTCTGTTATTGACATTGTTTTGACTGCCCAAGGTAAATTAAAGATTGATAAAAATAGTCCATATGCTGATTTCAAGTATGCCATCAATAGAAACTTGAGTGATTTAATTGCTCAACCAGATTTATTCTTGAGAATGTTAGAAGCTGAATCATTGAACTTGGTTGAAATCAAACTGAACATGGTGTCTGCTGATAAATTCCTGGATAAAATCTTTGATTTGATCAAATCGGATGGTCAATCAGATGTGGCTATTGAATGGAACAACTTCAGACGTGCCACTTTAGAATTGAGTTGGAAGAAAATTTTACCATTGGTCAGTTTACACATCAAAGAAGATATTCGTCGTGTTTGTGAACGTTTGATCTTCTTTTCCGTCCGTGCTTCGTTCTTAACTAAGGTCGATCAAGCTCCTTACCAACCAAAGAGAAATGGTACTGGCTTCGGCTCAATCCCAAGAGTATTTGCTATTTCTCCAGGTAACGGTCAATATGGTGCAGATTCCATCATTGGTTCGTTCGTCGATGAGTTTGGTAAAGTTGTTGAAACTTTTAAATTTGATGAAAATCCCATGCTTCCTCCTGAAAAATTAGCTCCAGGCGATGCCTCATTTGAGATTGTCTTCTCGGATGCAATTAGAACCACAGAACCAGATGTTATTGTTATTAATGGTTTCAATGTGAGAACTCACAAGTTATTCCAAAAGATCAAGACCATCATTGATGCCCAACAACTTCGTGTTGATACTGATGAATTGATTGAAGTGATATATGGTAATGATGAAGTTGCGACAAGATACATGGGCTCTCAAAAGGCTGCTGAAGAATTCCCAGATAAGTCAAGTTTGGTTAGATATACCATTGCTATGGCTCGTTATGTTCAATCTCCATTGCTAGAATACGTTAGTTTAGGTGAAGACATCAAGAGTTTATCAATTCATGAACATCAAGATTTGTTATCTGAAGAAAGATTAAACGAAGCCATCAAGAGCGTTTTGGTTGATGTGGTTAACATGGTTGGTATTGATATCAACAAGTGTGTTACTTCAAACTATTTGGCTGTCTTATTACCATACATCTCAGGTCTTGGTGAACGTAAGGCCTTTGGCTTATTAAGAGCCGTCCAACAACATCCATTATTCAGTCGTCAAGCTTTGATCACCAATGATAACATAAGGATAGGTTCTACTATATTCTTGAACTGTGCTTCATTCTTAAAAATCCCACAAAATAGAGGTAGAGCAATCAGATCCAATGATGACATTGAAGCTGTTACACTGCTAGATGATACAAGAATCCATCCTGAAGATTACGCTCTAGCGGAAAAGATGGCTGCTGATGCCTTAGATTTGGATGAAGATCAAATTGAAGATCTTAAGGATGCTCCAATTGGTGAAACCATCATTGACAAGTTGATGGACAGAGGTGCTGAAGTGTTACACAGTTTGATTTTAGAAGATTATTCAAGACAATTAGAAGAAAGTTTTAACAAGAAGAAGAGAGCCACATTACAGATGATTTTGGAGGAATTACAAGAACCATTTGGTGAGATCAGACGTAACTTTCACTATTTAAAGTCAAATGAAATCTTCCAAACGTTGGCTGGGGAAACTGTTGATACTTTCTATGAAGGTATGGTCATTCCTGTTCTAGTTAAACGTGATGGTAAATATGACACTAAGGCTGTGACTTCCACTATGATTGAATGTTCCGCTAGGAAGGATTTCAACAACAAGCAAGAATTCATTCCTGGTCAAACTTTACAAGCTAAGGTTTTAAAGGCTGATTACGAAAACTTCACTGCTGAGATCTCATTCAACGAACAAGATGTCAAAAACCCGCAAGTTAAAAAAACTATCAACAAACAACAGGACAAATGGGACTTTGCTCAAGAACAATATGATGACAGATCCGAACAAATCAAAGAACAAATCAGTCAAAAGACAAAGAGAGTCATCAACCATCCATTGTTTCAGAACTTCAACGCTCAGCAAGCTCAAACTTTCTTAGCACCAAAGGAACGTGGTGCTGTTGTCATTAGACCATCGTCAAAGGGTAACAACCACATTGCTGTTACCTGGAAAGTTGATAACAACTTGTATCAACACATTGATGTTGTCGAATACAATAAGGAAAATGATTACAGTTTGGGTAAGACTCTGGCTATTGGCAACATTCAATTTGCTGATTTGGATCAAATTATCTATTCATACATTGGTGATATCGTGAAGAACATCAACCAACTGACAGTGCATGATAAATACCATGCTGGTACCAGAGATGAAGTCACTCAATGGCTAGAAAATTATTCCAAGGCCAATCCAAAGAGAGGTTGTTATGCATTTGCTTTGAATCACAAGAAACCAGGTTACTTCCTACTGCTGTTCAAGACCAGTGCTGAATCACAATTATTCAATTGGAACGTGAAAGTTGTACCAGATGGGTTTGAATTGAACGGTCATTGTTACAGTAACGTGTTGTTACTATGTAATGGTTTCAAGACATTGATCAAGAATGGTGTTAGCAACCCAAGACCACGTCAACAAAACTACCAACCAAATTACCAATCCAATTACCAATCAAGTTACAACAGTGGGTACAACGCTGGTGGCTATGGTGGCCAATCAGGTTATGGTGGTTATGGTAACAACCCGGGTTACAGCAGTAATGCCGGCTACAACAGTGGTTACAATGGTGGTTACAATGGTGGTTCTAACGTTGGTTATAATGCCGGTTACAATGCTGGTTATTAGTTTTTGATGTACATTTATTTTAAGGCAAGGGACGAGGAGAGGAGAGAAAGAAGAGAAGGCCAAATGGGCCCTTATGAATTTGTATTTTAAAATTTCAATGAAAATAGTATATCTTAACTGCTTTATAGAGAGTTGTAGCTACCTAGGTATTACTTATGGAGTGAATACCACAATCCATTTGGGGAGTGAAAAGTCTCGCTTGATCTTGCGGCTGATTTTAAGGCTAAAATAAACTTCGGGATTTTGTCACTTCCTACGGTGGCTGAATCCAAAACAATAAAAATGATTCCTGTATCAGCAATATTCACTCAACTGGACTGAAAAGTAGTGCAGGTAGAAAACACCGTGAAATTTTACACTTAAAATGTATCTGTAGTTATTTAATATGCAAATTTTAGAATTTGAGATTTTTCAAGTTGTATTCTGATTTTTGTCTCGAATATTGTTGCAATTGAATTTACAATGAGATTATACCATTATTAATATTACGTTCAATCAATATGATGTACTCCAACCCTTTCTGAGATATATCTACATAGAGGAAAGAGACTGCTACCATTCCAGTTTTTTAGGGTGGGACGTATCATTCATCTTCCATCCCCCAAATACCAGGTTCAACTCTATTCATACGAATTATGATTTCGTCTATGCTCCCAGGTCCTCAGCTCATTATCTTTCTTTTTTGATCGTTCTTTATTCCTGAAATTATTGGCACAAAGGGTTCCAAACGCTCTTTTATGCTTCCAAGACAGTTGTACTACTATGACTGCATTATTTTGGGAAAACGCCACAAATTTAGTAATTTGGTCAAGGCGTTCTAGCTCTCTCCCTTGTGGACTTTATCAAGAAAAGCTCTTATGGCCAAGTTGGTAAGGCGCTACACTAGTAATGTAGC